>CAIGRS010312469.1:0-10843 GCA_903798395.1 Fraxinus floribunda | reverse complement strand
TCTGGTTTGGGATTTATTTTTGGCCGCTAGTATTTCAACCATTTTTAACTATCATTCCAGTATTTATTTTTTTATTTTTTATACTTAGGTTTCCCAGCTTAGACAGACTAATTCCAGGACCTCTAGCCACCGGTCCCTCAGCGACTCGAGGAGGTAAATCGCGGGTTATGCACTTGTTGGCTCCCAGGTTCTTACACTACTTATACTCCTGGCCTCAAGAGAGCTCTCTTCACTGCCTTCCTGTTATTGCCTTGCCTTCAAGAAAAATCCCCCTTCCAAGATTCGTACCTTCTAGGAATCGAATTCTCCACGCTGGGGTTGCGAGCCCACCAATGCAATTGTTCCACCAACTTGGATGTGCCCCGGTAAAATGTGAATTAAGTTTTTGTATTGATGCATATATGAATTTTTCAGTTAGATTATTACGTCAATTTTTTTTATCAAAAGGTGGGCTTGCATGTAAACCATAAGTCCAATGGTCGAGTCTTTGATAGTTCTTTAGATTATTTTGGAAATAACGAGTACTAGGTATCCATTATTCTTAAAATAACTTTTTTTTTTTTTTTGAATCACAAATTTTTATCCAAAATTGTTGTTTCTGGAGTATAAATTCATTTTTCGAACAATCAGAATATACACACACTTCATAATATAATTTTGCACAGCGTAACAATATGACCAACATGATCAGAAAATTATTCGAGTCCGCCAACTTCATGATGTTTCCTTAAAATGAATTTGCTGCCTTCACAAGTGCTAAATGTGTTTGACAATCGTTTCTCACGATTTAACGAATTTCGTCTCCTACTAAAGCGCACAACTATCCGCAGGAGTTCCAACAAATTCAATGAAGTGTTTGCACTTCAAAAATAATAGCGGAATGAGAGAGTAAATGAGATTCAAAGTAGAGAAGAATTGCAATGAAAGTTGGGTAATTATTCTTACAACGAGGAAGGCTATTTATATACTTGTCATGACCATTCGAAATCCTTCAAACCCTTCAGAATAGTTATCACTGTTCAAACAACCCTTCAAACTCAAACAGACAACATTGTTCAGTATGAAATGCTGCTTGTGTTAAGTCTATTAACAGATGTCTGCTACATCGATTAACACATGACCCAAACAAAAAAAATTACCTGGAAGTAAGTCAATAAAAATTAATTTCATCAAGTACCCAGTAATTTGATTAATTACAATTTGGCCCAAAAATTTAAATAATTTTTGTCCAAAAAGATAATATAGTACAATGGTCAACTCGCACTCGAACACAAACCAAACCGAACTTGGACACGGGCACGTACTCGTGCCGACCCGAACCGACTAAATGGATGATGATGGTAATACGCACGTGTCAGTTAAGTACCGAACCCAATAAAATATGAGTCTCCCCCTTCCAAAAACTATTAGCACCACGTAATTCCCAAATTTTCACTATATAAACCATATCAAAGTTTCATAACTTTCCTATGTGGGATAAGTGTTTAGCAATTTTGAATAAATCAAATTCTTCACTAATTTACAGTTTCAAGTGGGTTACTTTGATATCAAATATTTCATTCAATTCTAAATGATTTTCGATAAATAAATATATTAAGTTAATCACCTCACGGAGTAAAATGTGAGTATCTTGATCCTTTTAAAATCGAAGTATGGATCCCACTAAAATTGAGGCTCGGAGTTAACCTATTTCACTAATTAATAAATAATTTCCAACAATCCCTCACATAAATAAAAGATATTGGCATTTTCCAAACAACAACATCTGATATATTTTTCCAATTAAAAATGAAAAAAACTGCATCGGGATAAGTAACCAAAGACTTTGAACTTTCCCTAGTAAAATCTATCAGATTTACTTAGCTAATCAGTAGCAAGATGCTTCAAACAGTTAGTCTTTCGTATAAACCTAGACAATAGAAGTCACACAATTCCCTTCAAACACAATTGACTCTCATGTTTGTGTCCATTTTGGCCTTGGACGCATTATAGTTCATGAGTACTTTTTTAGATAATTTATCTACACATAACTTTCTTAAAAGCGATCAATTCTCACCTACATAGGTGATCTCCATAAAGAGATTTTTCTATACTCCACTTGAACGAATCAAAATATAGAAAACATTAAAATCGTAACTCAACATATTTCGCGGCAGTTAGATACGGCTCATCATATGAATGGGTATGAGTAACAAAAATATTCCTAGTGTATACTGAGTTTTTCACAGTTCAATTGTCCCAATGAACCTAGGTCTTGGGATCTCTAGTCAACTAGGTTGGGTTTCCACAACCACCATGAAAACTCTTGATTATTTTATCGATTTTAACCTCTTTCCCTTCGATGAACTTTCGACTTCCTCTCTCGTCAAACCTTTTGTTAGCGAATCTACAATCTTCTCTTTTGATTTCACATAGTTTATAGAAATAAAACATATCTTTTAGAAAGTTTCGTGGTCATTCGTCTTCTTTCTCAACTTTATCTAATGCAATAAATTCAAATTCTATCGTTGATCTAGCTATACACGTCTTCCAAAATATAGCGGCACCTCCGAGTGTAAAGACATGTCCATTTGTCAACTTGGTGTCTCTAGTATTTGATATCTAATTTGCATAACAGTGTCATCCAAGTACGATGTCTCAAATAGTACGATTTGAAGTTTTTTGTATGTTTTAAATATCATAAAACTCTAACAATTGCCTCAGTGCTTAGTGCTCAGATTACTCGTATATCAACTTAGTCTACTAATAAAATAAGCAATTTCGGATCGAGTGCAATTCATGAAATACATTAAACTACCAATAATACAATAATATTCCAATTGAGAAATACTATCACCAGTGTTAGAAACGATGCATAGTGGCATCCATTGGTGTTTTTATAGGAATGACATCGTATTTTTTTGAACTTATCAAGAATTTTCTCAATGTAGTGGGATTAAGATAATATGAGACCATCGGATGTTCTAGAAATTTTAATTCCTAATATAACATTGGCGACCCCCAAGTCCTTCATTTCAAACTTACTTGTTAACATCCTTTTAGTGGTTTGAATTATGGTATCATTGTTACACATAATCAGCATGTCATCTATGTATAAAAATACCATTACATATCCATTTTGAGTACTCTTAACATACACACATTTGTCACATTTGTTAATTTTGAAACGATTTGACATCATTACCGTGACAATTTTCATATAATTTCTTAAGAGCCCGATCCATAAAGCATTTTAACAAGTCGAAGCACTTTCTTTTCTTGTCATGAGGTCACAAATCCTTCAGATCGCTCCATATAAATTTCTTCATCTAATCCATCATTCAAACAAATTGTTTTAACATCCATTTGACGTGTATCCTAATCATTCAGTGTTGATATCACAATAAGCATACGTATGGAAGTAATTCTTGTTACAGGTGAATATGTATCGAAATAATCAATACCTTCTTTTTGCTTGTAGCCTTTAGCGACAAGTTTAACTTTATATTTGTCAATTGATCCACGTACTTTCATTTTCTTTTTGAAAATCTGTTTACACCATAATGACTTGTTGCCATGAGAAAGGACTACTAGTTCCTATGTATGATTTTGTAGCATGAATTCAGTTTCATTATGAATAGCTTCTTCCCAATATGAAGCTTCGATTGATAACATAGCCTCTTTATGACTTTGAGATTCATTTTCTAACAAATATGTTAGAAAATCAGGCCCAAAAAAAGGTTGTCTTCTAGTCCTCATACTGCGCCTAGGCTCTTCTTCATTTATAAATTCTTGATCTATAGCCTCTTTATTTTCATGATGTCTTATCAGTGAATTTGATTTATTTTGCATGTTATAAGGGAAAACATTTTGTGTAAAACGTTAATATACTTGATCCTGTTAAAATGGAAGTACGGGTCCCATTAAATTGGAACTCAAAGTTGACCCATTTTATTAACATTACAATTTATAACATAAATAGTATTACACGTAAGTTCAAAATTTTTCCTTATTTTTTAACTACGTATTCTCCAACAAGATACTATTATAAAATGCATTTTGTGTAAAAAAAAAAAAAAGGACTCAAATAGGCACTAATTTTATAAACGTGTTAAAACTATTTTTTAACCCCATCAAACCATTATGGCTTGTTTGATCCCCATTTTTTTTTCTTTGGTAAAAATGCATTTTTGAAATAGTAGCTTGATAAAGAACGTGTGGTTAAAAAATAAAGATATGTTTTGAGTTTGTGTGTAATATTATTTTATTGAAAAAAGTGTGGTTGAAAAGAAAATTGCATTTTGAAAATAATAAGAATCAAATAAGAACTTAATTTGCTCGGTGCATGTTTGGTATATATTTTTAGCACAAATAAAATTGGTAAAATTGACAGTTTGATAAGTTTTGTAGTTAAAAAGTAAATAAAAATTATGTAATCAAGTATATTGTTAAAAATGAAGTTTTATCAACAAAAAATAAAGTTATCAAACAAGCTGTAAGTACCATAACTCATAGACATGCCATAAAATAAGAGTAATCTTATTGACAGTTTATTATTTGATTCATGAAACAATAAAAAATCTATCTCATTAACGCATTAAATAACAAACTATCAAATTTATGTACTATCAATAGTTCTCGTTATTATTCATTATGAAAAAAGCTCCGAGTACAAAACCAAAATGACAGAATTTAGCAAGGAATTTGAATTTTATCCTCATGTGAGATAAAATATTGCCAAAACTCCCCCCACCCACACCCCTATTGTGTGGTCTCGATAGTACAGAATTTTTGAAATCATGTACTTGTAGCAAAGTTGATTCATTATTCATAAAGTTTATGTACTATCAATATTATTTTGTAGCGTTCGATGTTGCTGTATGTCTGTACCGAACGTGCTATAAAAATATTTTTTTATTTTATTCTTCAATAACCCTACAATCCATAGGCATAAACATGAAAATGATAGGCAGCTACCGGTGGGCTAACGTTACCAAAAAAAACCCTACTGGTCTTGTCCATACATCTCTTTCACGGTATGCCACCCTTTTTCTTCCACTCTATGGCTAAATGTGTAAAAGAAATCAAAATGTCTACTCTTACCACAATTTTCTATCGCATATTTAATTATTTTTATTTATGTAAAAGGCTAATATTCTTGAGAAAAAGTATTTGTACAGAAAAAAATAGCCAGAATTATACCAGAAAAGAGACAAATGTGGGGTCCATCGTGTATTTAAAAAGAAAAAAAAATGTGCGGGTCCCACCTTTTTGTGAGTGGTCTGTTGCAATTCTGGTGATTTTTCTGTTTGTGCAGCAAAGTTCAATATTCTTTAACATAATTTGACTTTTTTGATAGGTAAATTCTTGCTCCACGTACTTCAAGTAGTCTTCCTAATTATTCGATATTCTTGAATTACGGTTGACAATTCGTTAGGACCATCTACCATTGTATCTTTCCGACTCATCCAAATCAGAGTGAAATTGTATTCCCTTTATTCAAAAAGTTAAATTTTACGTATTCTAGGCACAAGATAACTGTATTTAAATAAAGAAAAAGAAATAGTACGACTAAATATTGTCCTAACTATGTTTTGGTAATTGACTTTTAGGTTAGTTGGGATGTCAATTTTAAACTTTAATTACACTGTCTAACTTCATACATGAAAGCAACGTTTGAGTTAAATCACAAACCGTTAGGACATTAACTATATTTTAAAGGCACAACAAGGTTAAGATGGCGTCATTGCACATGTCACAAATTGAGTTTATGTTACTAAAAGCTTTCCAACTAAACATAAAAATAAATATAATCTACTCGTGAAGTAGAACACACTTGATCAAATAAATTTGGGTTCGATTTTCAGGACGATAGGACCCACTAAAAATTACTATATATTGAGTTATCGTTATTTGATCATTCATGCATCTTAAAATTATTGTCACACAACATTTATATTTATGAATATTATGTGTTAATTTAAGATTGTCCTGCAAAACTTCAATTCTATCATAATAAGCATCTTCTAATACGTAGAACACTGTCAAGCTTTCTGTGCTACATTAATCCTATTGCCAGTAGATAAATAATAAAATCGACAATAACGAAACAAATTTCGGGTGAATTAAGACGAGTTATTACCAACAAGAGTAACTTCCTTTATAAAAACTAATAATAACGTAAATTACTACATTTTCCCCAATATTTCCACATAATTTTACCAGAAAACTCATAATAAGTGGACCGCGGGACCCATGTGTGTGTATTCTTGTGAAATTCTGTAGCTGCTGTACAAGAAGCAAAGCCGCATACTAATTAATGTGTCAAAAGGAGGGTGGGATTTTTTTTTTATTTGGTTGAAAAAATTCAGATCCAATTATATTTTACTGTATCGTGTGTGTATAAATTATTTTATAAACCTATTACGCATTCAAATTCCAAAACCGACACCATTATACCAACCTAAGTCCTAAACGTTAAAATTCTGCAAAAAAATATTGAAAAATACGTCATTAAAACGACATAGTCCGTGGTTTAAAGAAGATAATCAATCACGTGTTATATAATATCCGAGAGCATAAACGAATGTGTTTACATCGGCCACACCGAGTAGTGGGCGCACTATAATTTATCTTGAATTGCTCGTCATTATCTTACGCTAGTGGTGAGCTGGTTATAAACCTGCACACCTTCGTTCCTCCTTTTTCCTCGACCCCTCTCCTCAAATTTAAAGTAAAGATAATTTTCTCTCTCACGTTCAAAGAAAAAAAAAACACGCTCAAATTATGTATATGTGTTTCTCTTTCTGAGGGCAATTATTGGGATCTTGCCGGCAAAATGTTGATTAGAAATTCAAACATTGTACTTCGTTCTTGGATGAGACGGTGAGTTTTGAGTTTTTAATCGGCGTAGTTTCACTCTTTCACTTGTGAGTTGATTTTTGGGAAATCTGCGCACGATTTTGGTCTGTTTGGTTTCTCTGAGAAATATGTTAGTGAAACTGAATAATTATCCTAATTCGAAAGATATTTATCTTCATACAACAAACTTGAGAGTGCTTTTTTTTTTTCCTCTCTAGTTTTTTATAATTTGTAATTTTCTCTTATTTTAGGTGGAATATTCTTTTTGAGGCTCTTTCATTGATCAAAACAGGAAGAAAAAGTTAATTTGTTTAGAGTTTCTTTCCCTCTTTATTGAGTACTTGTAAGCTTTCTTTTTCTTATTTTTACGCAAATACTTTTATGAATCTTAATAAACAGAATAGAAAATCTTCTGAGAATAATGTTACTTCTGCTAGCCTAATTACAATTTGAGGGAGATAGATATTATTCGACCGAGGAGTTTTTCTGTAATTTGCGACAGCAGCAGCATAAAATGATTTGATTATTATGGTTTTTTCTACAACGATTTTGAGGGGAATTTTTTGGTGTTTCAAATTTACTATGTAATTTTAGATTCAACTTTGATTTCTTAAACAGGATCTGTGAAATCAATTGAGATTTTGGTGTAAATAGATACTATGGGGGGTGTGCTGACAGAGTCATGGTTCAGTAATATATGGAGAAGTTCGAGAAAGAGCATGGCACTGGAACCTGAAAAGCTTTTGATAGGAATTTTAGCGTTTGAAGTCTCAAAATTGATGTCAAAGGTGGTTTATTTGTGGCAATGTGTAGATGATAGGCAAATTGTTAGATTCAGAGAAGAGGTCGTAAACTCACTTGGTATTCGAAAGCTCGTTTCTGATGACGATGAGTATCTCATGGATCTTGCTCTTGCTGAGATATTAGAGAATTTGGGAAGTGTGGCAAAATCAGTGACTATACTGGGGAAGAAGTGTGCTGATCCAACATATCACAATCTTGAGAGTGTTTTTGAAAACCCAGTTGAGATTGATCTCAAATGGAGTGGTTGGCAATATAAGCTGAAGAAGATGGAGAGGAAGGTTAAGAAAATGGAAAGTTTTTTTGGCTCCACGGAGCAGTTGTTTCAAGAGCTTGAAGTGTTGGCAGAGCTTGAGCAGAGTCTGAGGCGGATGCAGGCTGGTGCTGGTTTAAGCCAGGTGAAATTGCTCGAGTTTCAGCAGAAGGTCGTGTGGCAACGTCAGGAAGTGAAGAATCTGCGGGAGATGTCTCCTTGGGTTAGATCGTATGACTACATTGTCCGCCTTTTGCTTCGATCCATTTTCACAATTATCGAGAGGATCAAACATGTATATGGGATAAACCATATAGAAAATGCAGAAGCAATTAATCATCATGAGTGCTTCCCTGATGATTGTCTTACTCGTAATAATTCCATCTCTGCTATTTTACAATTACCACTTTCTCCATCTGAAAACAGCCTGTCTAGGTTTCCAGGTCCTTTTGGAAGGTCATTTTCAAATCTGGGTCTGAACCGTGATAAGAATAGATCTAGGAACAAGAAGTTGCACACCCGCTCACTGTCTTCTCTCGGTTGTGGAAAATCTCAACAAACAAAATCAAGACGTTTTGATCCCGTTGGACCTTTCAAAGGATGCATGACTGGTGGAAGTGATTCACCTGTTGTACAGAGCTACACACCATCGAGCAGTGGCTCTTTGAGATCAAATTGTGCTTCTCAGAGATATGCTGATGAAACGAAAGACACCAATGCAGTTCCTATTGTACATGGTAGCATAACATCAAGTAAAGTATCGTTCTTCAATTACAAGCGGCAGCTGTTAAATCCCCCTCCTTCTACTCTAGGTTATGCTGCTTTAGCTCTCCATTATGCAAATATCATCATATTAATAGAGAAACTTGCTTCATCTCCTCACTTAATCAGCCTCGATGCTAGAGATGACCTTTACAATATGTTACCTGCAAGTATCCAAAGCTGTCTTAGGGCAAAGTTAAAGGTATTTTCCAAATCTTTGGCTTCATGTGCTTACGATGCTGCCTTTGCAGCAAACTGGAGCTTCGCAGTTTCTAGAATACTCGAATGGTTGTCTCCACTTGCTCACAGCATGATAAGATGGCATTCTGAGAGAAACTTTGAGAGGCAGCAAATGGTTTCCAGGTCAAATGTGCTCCTTGTCCAAACCCTTTACTTTGCAAATCAAGAAGAGACTGAAGCAGCAATTGTGGAACTTCTCATGGGCCTGAATTACCTCTCGAGATTTGCTCAGGAAATTACTCAGAAGCCCTTCTGAGAGTCTTAATGCAGCAGAGGATGTGATGGTAATATGTTCTGATAACTATTATTGCAACATGATTCATCATGCATCATAAGCCAGGCGTACAAACCAATGGCAGGATTCATAGAGTTCTTTTGCTTCCTAATCAAACTGGCACTGCAGTTTCATAGATTGTCTTTCTTCAAGAGCATTCCTGAAGTCAAAGGTACTCTTTTAAGTACTCAAATGAATCTCATTGCTGCTTTTAAGTACTCGAGACATATGTCTCCTCGGGCTGCACCATGGAGATATACTGATTTAGTTCGTATCAGAAAGTAGCTTAAATATTTCAGCATTCTCGTGTGAAAAGCTTAGTTTGATTTGTCGAGATTTCACTCGTCCTTTAGAAGTCGTATTCCATTTGGTAATTAACATTTCCATGTCACAACCATTCTTTAGCTTATCTGTGGAAATGTAAGTTATGATTGCAAATACATATAATCAAGTTGTATTTCAAATTCGTTTCCATTTGCAGTGTATGCAAATGTGAAGCAGTCTGCATTTTAGTGAACCTGTATAGCTGATGAGTCTCTGTCCATATATCATTTGTGCTATTTACATTGAGTTTCAATGGTGAAGATAGATTTCTTCTGCAATTGATTGTTTGGTTTTCTGACTCCCCTTTGCTGTGTTTATTTCACTTTAGGTTTGTACAGGACTTCCCCTTTTCTTTTAGATTATCATTTTTAATGATTGAGGCGTTAAATTAGATAGTCAACTCTTTACCGAGGTAAAGAGGATGGAGAAAACTTTGGTTGTGCATCTTTTAAGCGGTTTCTTCTTCGACAAAAAGTAGTCAAAATGTTACTTATTGTGGCAGTATGAATTTCGTAGAAGACACCAGAAGCACAGCAGGCACTCGTAAAAAGTCATTAAAGAGATCTGCTAGGTATAGTTAGGGGTGTAAGCGGTCCGGTTTTACCGATTTTTGACAAATTTTCAAACCAAACCGTTTAAACCGGTTTGAGAAAAACTCAAACCTAAATCAAACCATTTTGAACGGTTTGAAAAAAACTCAAACCTAAACCTAACGGTTTGGTCCGATTTTAAACCGCCGGTTTCGCCGTATATTTTTTTGTCCGTCTACTTTTATGACATTAATTCATTAAATTCNACGATTTGAAAAAAATTCAAACCTAAACCTAACGGTTTGGTCCGGTTTTAAACCGTCGGTTTCGTCGTATATTTTTTTATCTGTCTACTTTTATAACATTAATTCATTGAATTCAATATATATTTATATCTTACTAACAATAAATCTAAAACAAATTAAATATATTTACTACAAATTTAAATACCAATTAAATCAAAGTGAAATTACAATAATCTAAAATATAGTTTTTTGTTTGTCATTTTAGGCTAAGACATTTCGATACCGTTACAATACAAGTCTACTAAACTAAATATAAAGTCCAAAAAATATAATGATGTTCAACAAGACCTCGTGATCATCATATCTAAAAACAAAACTACTAATTAGACAAAAAGAATAATTGACAATAATAATAAATCAATTGTTTATAATATCTAAACATAACAATTATACAAGCCTACCGTTATATATTGTTACAAATTCAGTTTCTCACGTATACTCAAACATCAATTGTTGTCACACATGATTCATAATCTCCATTGTCAAACAAATGCATTCGTTACATCATTATTGT
>CAIGRS010312467.1:0-13067 GCA_903798395.1 Fraxinus floribunda | reverse complement strand
CCTCCCCTAAATCGATTCCTCCACACTTGGTGAAGAAGCGTTATCCCTTCAGCCTCTGGACACACTTCAAGCCTTCAAATCAACCTACCCATTTCTCCTAATTTTGAAATTGCGAACCCTAAATCAATTCCTTCAACAATCTCCCCCAATTCGATTGTTCCAAAAATCAAGATTGGCTGAAGTTCGTCGTCTTCCAAGTAAAACCAGACCCCAGTTGTTTGTTCAATTTTTTTTCTGCCATTTACTGCGGCCGTCTTTATGGGATTTTAACCTCTCTCATATGTATAGTAAATAGTCAGTTTCTGTGTATTTTGGAAGCTAATTTTTGTTGCTCTATTGGTGCATTCTGTAGTTTAAGAGTGCTTATAGAGGGTATTTTACGGAGGCCATGTGGGCATTGAGTCTTTGTAATTGGTAAGCTGGACTTTGACCTTTCCTACAGTTAGCTCACGAAAATGACTCGATTTGTGCGGTTTGTTTCAGTCATTTATTGTTATTTCCGTTGCCTCACTGTCCTACATTGTATTGAAGTTTCAGTTTTAGTTGGAGAGTTTGCCTATTTTCGTCGTAACACGATAGGTCGTCTTTCATGTTATTTGGATGCTTGCTTTGATTTTGATTTGTTCCTTTCTGTGTTCTACTTTATGGAGGTGTAGGGGATTAATTAGGAAATGCCCAGGCCAGGTAGATGAAACTCCAATTGCCATATGGAAAAGTCTTCGTAGAGATAGATTAATAACGCATAGGATGTCGTTCTTAGAGCTACACTAATATTCTCTTCACACTCATTCTGCAAAGTTGCTTCCTGAAACCTTTTACTCATTTATTATGATCAGTAAATTTATGGTACCTGCCATCAATGAAGTGTCATGGTACTTGTTTTCTTATATGGAGTAATTCTTTGCAAGTTGTCATCAATGAATTGCCGTGGTAGGTGTTTTCTGTTCAAAAATGTGGTAACTATTGGAATAGAAGATTGAGACTTTATTTGCTAAAAGATTAACTTATTTGTAGTTTAATGGGGCTCAAACAAGTCCTAAGCCAAACCCTATTAAAATTATAATTTTTTTTTTTTTTTATCTTCTTATTAATCACATATTTTCAAATAAAATAATATCTCAATTTTTTTTAACAACACATTTTTAAAAAAACACAATTTCAATTATTAAAATTTCAAATAATGGTGTGAAACGTTGCTAAGCTCATGTTTTAATTTTCTCATTCTCATTCTTCTCCTAATTTTCAATCACACATTTTTCAATAAAATAGTATATTCGATCATATCAATAATTTTTTCTTCATTTTCAACTATATATTCCATATCACATCAACAGTAAATACATTCTTACTTTTAAAATGTACACCAAACAAGCTCTAAGATACACCAAATTCTGTTCATTGTTAGAATTTGGAAGCTGCAGTGATGCAATACAAATCACGAGTACTCACTATCAAGTGAAACTGTGAAATAGAAATATTTGGAATAAAATTATTATTATTAGTCATAAACGTTGCTTTTTGAATTATGACAGTCGACATTGATTAATTTGACATTTCAAACGTTTAAAATGATTTTAAAATGATAATTAAGCTCATGTTTGAGCATTATTTTTTCAACTACACGCATATTTTTCAACACAATAGTTTGCAAACACGTCGTTACGTGCATTTTGAATATTCGCTAGTAGTCTAATTTACTTATTAATCATAGGGCTGTCCGTGGATCGATTCTGTTCGGTTCCAAAATTTTCGGGTATTTAATAAATGGACCCGTCGGATCCAAATATAATTATGGAACCATTCGAATTCGGTTCGATTCCTTTCGGTTCCATGCCTAATGAATTTTTTTTATATTTACAGCAACACTATATAAATATAACTAATGATATTTCATTCGTAACTTTTACAAATTAATGTGGCCCAATTCAAAAATATATATATATAACTAGCTGTCGAACAACATTAATTCAATGCATACAAATATCAAAAAGTAGATATTAATATTAAAATGTCGGTGATCCATATTAAAAAATTGAAGCCAAATGCTTAAAATTATGAAATGATCTGATTTAATTAATTAATTTTTTAATTTATTTAGAAAAAAATAAAATAATTTAATTAATTCAATAAATAAAATAAAAAATTATTTAGTTTCGGTTCTCATTCGGTTCTTCGGTTCTTGGTTTAGACCCGATCCCTACCCATCGGTTCTCGATTCGGGTACTCGTTCGGGTATTAAACTTGTTATTAAATGATTTTATTTATTATGAAATGATTTTATTTATTTAATTAATTTGTTAATTTATTTAGAAAAAAATATAAAAAAATTATTTAGTTTCGGGTCTCATTCGGTTCTTCGGTTCTTGGTCTAGACTCGAGACTCGACCCATACTCATCGGTTCTCGATTCGAGTACCCATTCGAGTATTTAACTTGTGAAGAATCATTCGATTCGAGACTTTTGGACACCCCTAATGAATCATTCTATTATATATAACAATAAAGTCGCGGGTACATATTTTTTGAACAGATTTTGAACATGTTGGCAGCACCTTGTTGGCTAGTTTTTTTTTCCCTTCTTCCAATCAAAATCTTCCAAGTGTATTTCCTGTTGAATTTCTATCCATTTTTGTGTACGTGTAGCTTTGCTCTATAATTCAAATTATTTATAAAAACTTTCACGCTCTAAATCTAGAAGTACTAGTAAGCACGAAAACTCAGCATACTTTCTCCAGTCTGTGCAAATCTATAAGTGATAAATTTTTAGTTTGCCGTTGTCCGTTTTACTTTCACGCCCTTGTCCGTTTTCAATTATTTTTTAAAATATATTTCTTTCTCTTCTTTTTAATTACACGTTTTTAATAAATTAATATTACATATAAACAAACAATTCCTTCTTTTTAACAAGATATCATCAATTAATCTATTAGTCCAAAATACATTTTACACACACACAAAGGTGGACTAAAAAATGACATCAATGCCTGTTTGTTAAGAATTAAAATTAAAATTTTAGTAATTTTTTATAAAAGAAGATAAAACGCTGCTACAGCCCAGCCCAGCCCCCCCCTATATCCGCCCCTGATTATATATAACAATAAAGTCGCGGGTACAGATTTTTTGAACAGATTTTGAACATGTTGGCAGCACCTTGTTGGCTAGTTTTTTTTTCCCTTCTTCCAATCAAAATCTTCCAAGTGTATTTCCTGTTGAATTTCTATCCATTTTTGTGCTTTGCTCTATAATTCAAATTATTTATAAAAACTTTCACGCTCTAAATCTAGAAGTACTAGTAAGCACGAAAACTCAGCATACTTTCTCCAGTCTGTGCATATCTATAAGTGATAAATTTTTAGTTTGCCGTTGTCCGTTTTACTTTCACGCCCTTGTCCGTTTTCAGTTATTTTTTAAAATATATTTTTTTCTCTTCTTTTTAATTACACGTTTTTAATAAATTAATGTTACATATAAACAAACAATTCCTTCTTTTTAACAAGATATCATCAATCAATCTATTAGTCCAAAATACATTTTACACACACACACACACAAAAAAGTGGACTAAAAAATGACATCAATGCCTGTTTGTTAAGAATTAAAATTAAAATTTAAGTAATTTTTTTATAAAAGAAGATAAAACGCTATCAATGCCTGTTTGTTAAGAATTAAAATTAACATGTAAGTAATTTTTTTATCAGAGAAGATAAAACGCGTGATTGAAAAGTTATAGGTTCGATAAAATATTTGATTAAAATTAATTGTTGACTTTGACTTAAATTAAAATATAAATTGTAATCCATACCAAACAAGTGCCAAAACATTACTAGACTATAGATAGAATGCATTAAGGACTAATTTTCATTCAAGCCCATGTTTGGTACACATTAAAATTTTTATTTTTATTATTCTACTTATTTTCAACAATACATTCTTCAAGAAATAATATTTTCTATCACATCAATAACTTTTTTTTAAACCACGTATTATCCACAAATTTATTATTATACATTCTTCCAAAATAATGTGGCTCAAATACACCTTAAATATTTATTCATTAAATATTAAAATCACGTAAATCGAGAATCTCTCATCTGGCATGCGGGTCTAAACAAAAACAAAAAGTCCTATAATACGTTTGAAATAGTCTTAGAAGGTGTTTGGTGTGGATTAAAATCAGATTTTTAATGGATTGTAATAGAAGTTTTTGAAATGTGTGATTGAAAAGATGTGGGATCCATGAAAGATGTAATTGATATTGATTGTTTGACTTTGACTTAGATTAAAATCAGGGGCGTGTTCGATCGTACTTAAAATCCAATTAAAATTGAAGATAAAGTCGTATATAAACATTTCTTCTCTTTAAGATTGGGGAATTATTTGATAATTTTTTAATAAAATGTGTGGTTAAAATTTTGATAAAAATTGTGAATATCAAGAAATATATGGTTAAAATTAATTATTGATTTTGATATAATTTCTTATCAACTTTTTAAACTTTCTTTAAACCAGCAATGCGTCAAATTTGTCCAGGCATCGTCCATTCTCTTGGTATATTTTAGTTACAGCTAGATATTATTTAGTTCTTGTTCAAACCTCGTTTGGGGGGAAACATGTATTTTAGAATATTAATTTTTTGGAGAGTGTGTAGCTAAAAATTAGGAAAATATTTTGAATTTACGTGTAAAATTATCTTATGAGAAAATACGTGGTTGAAAATTATTTTTAGAAAAATGAGTTTTTTAAAAAATGATGCCCAAACAGGGGCTCAAGTATAATAATTCTTGAATTACTACTTGACATTTGAAATTCTGGAATTACTCACGTCTCTACCAAAATATACCAATTTTACTCACTCCATCAAAATTGTGTAACTGAAATAAAACATCAGCCGTTAAATAAGCAATCAATTAAATAAGATTCTTGAAAAAATGTTGTATTAAAAAAACAATAGAATTTGAAAAAACATTATAGACAAGGAAAGAAGGCTTGTGAAATAGATTCCTCTCAGTGGAATTTTAGCGTTCGAAATATTGGGCTGAAAATTTTCTCGGGCAATTTCTTGATTCCTCTCAAGGTAAGAATACTTATAGGGAACAATGCATATACCAGGTAGTTACTCACCATTATTATTGGATAATTATAAAGTTTGTAAATCGTTTGTGGCCCACATGATCAAATATAAAGTTAAATAAATTTAATGTTTAAATGGTAGGTTTTTAACTGCCTAGATAACTTCCATTTGGTTAATCAAATAACATTGGGCTAAGGTCGGGCCAATGAGCTCGAGCTCGGGTCAGACATCATCATAGATGGGCCTAGTGTAAGTGAGGTGGGTTGAGTTTGGGCTTACGGCATTAATACGTATCAACTATATTCCAAATGTAGAACCCAAACACTCTTATGTAACTAAGCTTTTTTAGAATTTTCCTAAAATTAAGCCATTCATTTAATTTCTCTCCAAACTCAATATAAAATTTAAAAAGTAGAATAGGCAAAAGTACCCAACTCAATTATATGGCTGTATAATGTCAAATATAGAAAAAAAGATAGGACTTACATCTTTCCAATTTCTGACTTTGGTTGGGTTGTGTTACACCAATTCAAAATTACTCTTAACGTTGATTTTGTAATGTCTGCGTGTTCGTCAAATATGATATGTGAATTTTAGATTTCGTATAAGGTTGTATATAAAATTTCTGATTTTTGGTATCGTACATAGTTAGAAAGAATGGCGAATCATTGAATATATATTATGCCCACAGTAAGTAATATGCGTTTAAGTATTGTACAAAACGTGGTGAATCATTGAATATACATGGATGTTGTAAATGGTTTTATGTGTTTCTATGGATTGCAAAATGATGTTAGAAGGTGATTTATCTGTGAGATGATTTTTCGAATTAGGGGATTCAGGATTTTGATTTTATTCGAATGTGATTTTATGGAATGTGATCAATTACAGAGGACGAACAAAAAAGAGTTTTATTTTGACGGCAAAAGGAATTCGTTCGATTAGACATCACCATATATTCACCCTTGCCTAGCAAAAGTGTGCTAGAGAAAATTACTTCATTATTTAATCTGACAAAAGTGTCGACAACTCAAAAAAGGAAAAAAAAGCATTCAAAAATAATTTAAAGGATGTGCAAGTCCTATTAATTCAAAATCATCTACTTGGACACGTGACCATTTACAGTGGATGAACGAAAAAGAGTTTTAATTTTATTTTGACAGCAAAAGGAATTCGTTCGATTAGACAGTAAAATCTACCCAACAAAAAGTTGTTGAAGGAATGAGTAGAAAACGAGATAAGATTGTGAGTCACAATATTTTCATTACGAGGATCGTCACAAGAAACAAAGAAAGTTTCACATCTCACTTTTCAAAATAGATAAATAATGTCAAAAAAGGCTAAAGTATTAATTAAAAGAAAAGTTAGGACCATTTTTCCCTCTTTGGATCGCTGCCAATTCATCTCATTCAACTGTATCCACACATAGTGCAAACCCAAAAATATAAAAGCAAAAATAGAGAAAAAAAAAAATATTTATTTATATTCATTTACCATAATTCTATTTTCACTCAAAAAAGGAAAAAGAAAAAGGTCTTTCGACACCTTATTCGGTTGGCGTTTTAAATGAATTTCAAATTTTATTTAGTTGTAACTTTTAATACTGAATATTAAGTAGATTACAATTAACTCGAGTGATGAAAAGTATTAGTGAATGTTAGAACTATGATACTCACGGTCGGATTTAATTTACGATGATTTAAATGCCAACATTCCTGAAAATTCTTATTATGTACCGGCTACTAGTTTACATTGTTTTAATTTCTCTGTTTTTTGTTGCACTCAAAATCTTGTCGGACCAAGTTGTCCAAAATCAATTCCTATTAAAAAAAAAAAATCTAGTTAAGTTGTCGCGAAGAAAGTGAAAAGAGAACCATAAAATTTCTATGTTATTAAAGAGAAGTATAAGAATATCTTTTACAATTTTCCTCCCAACTATTGGTTGGAATGTTATTCTTACCTTCTTTAGTTCAAAGGAAACCTTTACTGCAAAGGAAGCATAAACTTTTGACGAAATCGTTCTTTTGTTTACATTGGACTGAATAAAACTGCTCATTTACTGATGTGGTAGGAGAACCTTACTTACGTTCTCTCTAAATGTTAGAATCGTAAGTACGATTCTCTCCAAGTAGGCAAGATAAGACTTCCCACTATGGATAAGAGAACATTTTTGAACTTTTGATACCAATGTAGTTTGTGGAAACATACTTTTTGAGACCAAAGAAACGTTGGCATGGAAAGTAAAGTGTGAACTAGAGATGATTCACCTATACTCGTTTGTATACAGAAAGATATAAAGAAATATGATTCAATAAATATAAAACGAAGCAAGTTCATCTCCAACATTACTTTCTAATGGTAGAAATCTTGAGCGTTCATTGAATTTTTTCATGTAATTCTTGTGAAAATATATTCCACTTAATATTTTCTAGAACGTCGGTCCAAATTTATCAGTAAAATCTTAGTTTTATAAAATAGGATATGCGGGATCATGTGATAATGTAACATAAACTTGGACGATTTCACTTGAAGGTAGAATTATGCCCATGTTCGATCCACATTATTTTTTTTCATTCTCATTCTTTTACTCATTTTCAACAACACATTCTACAATAAAATAATATTTTCCATCACATCAATAACTTTTCCTTATTTTTCAACAACACATTCTCTATCAATCTACTATTCCAGAATGTATTCTTCCCAAATAATGTGGCTCAATTGGAGATCAATTTGCTATTGTGATGACTGGAGACTGACTTGCTGAATAAATTGAAGACAAATAGAGATTCTTCCCAAATTAAAAAATTAATAAGAAAACTAAAGGCATGTTTGAGCACCATTTTTAGAATATAATGCATTTTGTAATAATAGATTCATGGAAAATGTGCGATTAAAAATAAAGAAAAAAATTTAAGTTGTGTGTAATATTACTTTATTAAAGAATACGTGGTTAAAAAGAAAAGAAAAGAAAGAAAAAAGTATTTTAAGAAAAATGGGGTCAAACAAGGGATGAGCTTTATAACACTTTTTATTTTATTCATTTTTCTTGTACATACACGTGTCCCAAAAGGAAAAAATTAAAGTGAATTCTTAAAAGTGCGTTTCCTCGAAACTCTTTTTCCAAACACATGTGCTTGCTTACAGTCGAGGTTTTCTTTGAGCTCTAAAGTAAGAATAATACTCCGAGAAACAGTCAGAATAAAAAAATAGAAAAGATATTCTCGTACTTCTCTTTAACAACATAGGAGGACCTCATGCCATTCTTTTTACTTTTTATTTAAATTAGAATTCAATGCGGACTGTACGTTATTCTGAAATACATTATAAGAGTGTGTTTGAGCCACATTATTTTGGAAGAATGTATTCTGAAATAGTGGATTGATGGAGAAAGTGTGATTGAAAAAGAAGAAAAAGTTATTAATGTGATGAAAAATATTATTTTATTAAAAATGTTTAGTTGAAAATGAGTAGAAGAATGAAAATGAAAATTTTAATGTGTACCAAACAGGAATTAAGTGTTATAAAAATAATATTTGATGATGCTTAAATATAAAAAATAGTTAATAAAAATTGTTTATGTGTAATAAACTTTTTTATTGAATGAGAATCTCTTTGTACACTACATGTATATCAAGTTTGACATTGTTATGAAGTGACAACTTTTTATACATTAATTTTAACAATACTTTAAAATTAATGACACGAATTTTGACACATCACACAGCGTCAACTAGCACAATTGAACATTCTAATGTGTTGTGCANGAGGGCTGTAAAAAATATTTAAAAAAAAAAAAAAAAAGAACTATAGAGAAATGTCGTTTTTAATTACTTGCAATTAAGTCCCTATTTGACAATTATATTTGAGAACTCATTTTTCTACACACTTATTTTTAACCACACATTAACACAATAAAATATTATGCACGTAAACTCAAAACTTTTTTCCTATTTTTTTATCATACATTCTTCAAAAAATCACTATTCTATACATTATTTTTTCCAAATAACGACCATCAAATAGGGGCTAAGACTTCTATTGAATTTTTAATTAAGAAATAAAACTCCATGAAACATTAGTGAAAATAAGACCATTCTTATAAATTAGATTTTTTAAGAATGTGTTTGAGTCACATTATTTTTGAAGAATGTATTTTGTAATAGTAGATTGATGAAAAATGTGTGGTTGAAAAAGGCGAAAAATGTGTGATTAAAAATGAGTAAAATATTGTTTTATTGAAGAATGTGTGATTAAAAATGAGTAAAAGAATGAGAATGAGAATTTTAATTTGTACCAAACAGAAACTAAATTCCATCTTACTTTACTTATGATTTCAGCTAATTGGCGCTACTAGTCCCATGAAATATGATTAGAACCTTATAAATAAATAATTTATACATTATTTTGTATAATAGTAATTCGCTACAACTAACAAATAAGAGCATCTTTAAGAGAATCTTTATTTTTAAAGAGCATATTCTCTCATTTGGAGAGTATCTATGAATTTAGAGAGTTAAAATTTTGAAGTACTTCAACAGACTCTTTATATTTAACACTTAATTTTACTACTCCCAAAAAATAATTATTGTTTTTCTTTATCTTTTATTTTAACTAACTTTTATTTAGATTATTTTATTATTTTCCTACATTGAAAATTAAAACACTTTGAATATATTTAATTATAGAGAGTGAGTCCAAATTTGGAGAGCCACCCCCTCTAAATTAAAATGTTAATTTAAAAAGTTTCTTGGAGAAGAATTTTAAATGTTCACTCATTAAAATAAGCAGCATAATTTTAATATTGAAGTCGGTTGGATCACTTTGTCTCATTATTTAGCCATTAAATAGTGAGTGGTACTCCATAATTTCCTTGGTTTTAATGCAATATTTAATGTACATTTTGACTGACCGTTTTGATATACCCAAAATCCTCATGTGGGGTATTGAAATCACAACTTCATTCATGCTTAGTAATTAATTTAGATCCCATCTTGTAATTATTATCATATTTAAAGGATTAAAAAATAAATCAATCCAAGTTTAAAATAATATTGATATGTGGATTAAGAATAAAAAAAAATATGCAAGGGCCCAGATGGCTCGAGGGAATAAATTTCAAGAAATTATTATATTACAAAATAATAACTTGAAACTTGCCTAATTGAATAATATTTCTCATTAAAAAGATATTATTTGACTACATCGAAGAGGTATCCTATGATTCACATTTATCAATACAAACCCAAAAAAATAAAAAATAATACACAATAAATTATTTGCATAGTCTTTTGTATTGAATATATAAATATAAATTAATAATTTCATCTTCCCGTTAGTAACTTATATGATGAGATAATTTAACATAAAAAATTAGAAGTTAAGAATTTTACCTTCACTCATAAAAGTTCTAATATCAAACTTTCGGTGAAAAGATAAAATTTTACTTGCATGCGATAATGGTGACCTAAGGTTACCATACACACGCAAGACATTGAAGGATAAACTCAAATCAATCCACTCTGTCTCTTAAATCGAATCGACCCAAACCAAATCGATTTGAACTTTTAGTCCAAATTGAATTTTTTTTAAAAAAATTGTCTGGGTTTTTAAGCCGCGTAGATTATAATAACTAAAATAATTAAATAATTTTATATTACAGGAACAATAGCCTAACGAATAAAATCATGTTAATAGAGACAAATCAATAGAAAACTTAAGAATTTTTTTATTTTTTTTATACATTATAGGCTGAAGGGAATCAAAATATAGTTATGAAATTAGAGCTTATCTTTTAATTAATATTTTTTTTAAAAAATGGTAAACATGTAAGTGGGTTGAGTTGGATCAGTTCAATTAACCAGCGGTTTAAAACTTCAAAACATGACTGAATTGACCAACCATGGTTTTGTTTAAAAAAAAAAAAAATCAAACCAATTACCTGTGTCAAACTAATTCGAGCCGGTTCGATTTGACTCGTTTGGTCGATTTTTGAGATTTTTCTTTTTCTCAGGCCTAGGTAGAGGCCTAAAAAACTCGGATAGCGTGCAAATTAAAAGACATGAATAAGAAATTTAAAAGAGTAATTGAATTACGTTCTTGATCCTTGAATTAATGAACAAATGATTCTTCAAAACTTGGCATTATTCTTTAATAATTTATATTTTAATAAAATAATAAAATATTTTATTATGTAATATATTTTTATTGGTCTATCAAGTGTTCACATTAATTTTTGTTTCAATGCATCGATCACTCTTAACAAAGTGACTTAAACAATGGATCTCAACTACGTGCCTACCAAACATATTAATATATTATTCTGAGTAATTAGCATAGTGTCTTTATTTTTCACTATTATTATGAAAAATGTTCATACCTTTAATTTTTTTTTGACATTTATTTTTCCCTTTCATTGTGGATAAAGTCATTTTCATCAATTTTCTCAATTAAAAGTTGTAAAATGACAAATGCACATTTCTATTTAAACAAAAGAAAAAGAAAGAACTAATTGTAACTTTAATTCCACGTTTTTTTATTATTAAAAGTACAAACGAGTTCCAGATAAATTATTAAAATGGTAATTAGTACATAATGTCCATATCCTTTTAAATACGAGTGTATGTTTATTATTTCACAATTTCTTTAACGAGAAATTGGATGAAAATGGATAGAAATGATGGTTTGCGCAATTAAATGTACTTAATGATGTGAGACATTATGTGCTAATTATCATTTTAACAATTTATTTGAGACTCGTTTGTATTTTTTAAAAACATTTGGGATTATAGTTGTAATTAATTCTTTCTTTTTCTTTTTGCTTTTATTAAACAAAAGAGCATATTCGTCATTTCACAATTTTTAATGGAGAAAATGGATGAAAATGACATTTTGCGCAATTAAAGGTGAAATAGAAGTGAAAATGTCAAAAATGAAAGGTAAAGATATTATGTGCTAATTACCTTAACCAAATCTCAATACTTGATGTGATTGTTCACAATCGACCTTTTCTCTCTTGAAGAAAAATAAGAATATGCTTTTCTATTCGTGTTTGGTACGTGTTGACTAATGCCCCTAATTCGATTTTGTATACTACTATTAAGGATTGTTACAAAGCGTTTTATAAAAGTTTTTAATAAATTTTGATAAAGTTAATAAAATATATAATTAAAAAGTTAATAAAGTGTGTGAACTCCATGAAATGTATTGTTAAAATTGAAGTTTGATCAGTTAAATTGATTAAATTTTATCGAACAAGCACTAAATTACAATTGATGACAAGGTGCCAACGTGTAAGGTTATTTTTAATCCTAATTTAAAAGTCCAAATGATTAGAAGTTTGTGATAGAGATCCATTTTTTCTTCCTTCCTTATCTTAAGAGCAAATATGAGAGTTCATGTGAGGTGACTATTTTGATAGATTTTTTAAGAGAAATTAGTTACAATTATTTCATTATCAATAAATTTTTACCAACTCCTTCACTAAACATGTTTGTTGAATCCCATGAAACTTTGGCCACGTTCATTAATTATTTGTCCATACAATAAATTCTGTTTTCAATAAATAATTATAGCTTTATATAAATTGAATCTTTTAAAAAAGAGAAAATAAATAAAATTTGTACATTGTGTTTTGTGCATATTAAATTAATTTGTTGTATTTTTGTTAAAGTAGATTAGACATTAATATTGATAATACAAAGAATACAAAAATTTATTCATTCTATTATTTAATTTTATCTAATAATTTATATCAATCATGCTCACGAATTTCTCATTATACTCCCTCCGTCCCAATTATATAGGTCGAGTTTCATTTTTCTCTTGTCCCAAATATATAGGCTGGTTTCCTAATGTAGAATATTTTGTTTTGTTACTTTACCAATATACCTTCATTAAATTTTCTCCACTTAATGTACCAACTTCTTGAAATCATTCAAATCGATACATTTCCCACTTCTCGAAAATATAAAACAACTCTCATTTCTCCTCTTCTT
>CAIGRS010312460.1:0-20582 GCA_903798395.1 Fraxinus floribunda | reverse complement strand
AATCTGTAACTTCAAAATAATGTGTGACGTATAAATTTTTTGATATGTGACCTCGAAATAATCTGTGACCAAAAAATTTGACGATATGTGACCAGTAAATAAATTCGTGACTTATAATTATGAATATGTAACCATTAATTACAAAAATGTGACTTTATTATCTTTATGTAATAAAAATTAAAAAAAAACATGATTTTTGAATTTTTAAACTATAAACCTGATTTTTGAATTTCAAAACTTAAACACCTTATTTTTAATTTTTTCCCCCTTTTTCCCATGTCTAGCGGATGTGGGACTTCTTTTGCTCCCAACAACCTTGAATCTACTTCAAAAGGAACATTAAATGACATAAGTTCGAACTACACTACTTTTAATTGGAAATAAGACTTAGGTTGTCGTTCAAAATGATAGATCCCCAATTCCCCTCAACAAGCCCAAATGCCCTTGCGCAAGGATCATTTTCTTTAGCAACAGGGCTGGAAAGTTTAACTATCAACACAACTACAAAAAGTTAGGGCCTTGGGATACACTGTAAAATTTGTGGTAACTTGTCTCTAACCTTTACCCTTTTACACTTTCATATCCAGTCTCTGTTTCTTCACGTTACTGTCCTCAGCCTTCTGTATAATGGCGTCCATGGTTCCCAATGCGGTTTTTGTCCAAAATTTCCTTTGGCAGACTCCCCATGTGAAGTTGCACAAAATGTACATTGATTTATTGTGTCACTGTGGGAAAAGTGAGCATGAATAATGACTTGTATGAAAATTGTTGGGACTCTTAAAGATTGGGTGAAATGCCCTTTACCACCATTAGTGCATTGTTGGACAAGGGCAAAAGGACCACTAGACAAGAATCAGCAGGCACAGGTGTAGACTGCTAGGCCAAATCCTCAAATGTGTAGCCGGCTTATAGACAAGAAATTATCGGTAAGGTGGATTAGATAGTAGTGGCCAATATTAAGAAAGAATTTACTTTCCAGTATATGCCCGGTAGATTTAGCAATGAACATAGTGGAAAAATTGATTCATGTAGCCGATCGCGAATTAATTGGATACATAGATTTAGTAGTTTGTTATATATCACGTCCTGTCGAGAACTCGTCTTTCAAAGCCACTTGTACAGTGTAATTCTAACTGTTTTATATTATATTGATGAATATTTTGCACAAACTCCAGGCTTTATAAATGCAACCTTTTCCCGTTTCAGGTTCAGCTTGATGAATATAACTCTAAAGTTAATCAACTTACCACTACTCTCTACCAGCTTTCTCTATGTATACATGAACTATATATTAATTGTAACGTGATAGCAGACACAACACTTTACAATGACATAATACTTGACAATGGTGAGGTCGTTGTGGTTGTGGTCGTACTAGGTTGATACCTACTTAATTATAATATTTAATTATTTTTTTCACGGGTCGCGGTTAACTGCGGCCCGTGAAGTTGCAACCCGCGAAACCCGATGATCACACCTCCTTGACCTGTGAACCGTCCGCTCGGGTCACGGGTCGGCCAGCGGTCCATGGTCGATTTAGGCCTATTTTCACGGGTCTGACCGGCCGTCTGTCTTGACACCTCTAGTGTTTGTAATGCATATTTGTTTATTGAAAAAAAATGTAGTATTTGTTGAATTTAAAGTTGTACTAGTATAATTGAATTTTTAAATATATAGAAAATGAATGACATAATTTTCCATGTTTTTAAGCATAAGATAAGACTTCCAAAAATCCATTTTAAATATAAAAAATTTGTTTTGGGCCAAATTAATAGCCTATTGGAAGCCCAACAATAATCAATATCACCAAACGGGTCACTGGATTCAAATTCAATTCCGACCCGCTTCGTTTTATCTCCCCTCTCCCAAGAAAGAAGAAATCACCATATGAGAATGAAAAGAATAATGTGGAACAAACAGGGGCTAAATATATAAAATTTGTTTTGGGCCACATTAATAGCCTATTGGAAGCCCAACAATAATCAATATCACCAAACGGGTCACTGGATTCAAATTCAATTCCGACCCGCTTCGTTTTATCTCCCCTCTCCCAAGAAAGAAGAAATCACCATAAAGTACACAAATTTCCTTCTCTCTGAACTCGCAGAAGAAAATAATTCATTTACCATTAATTTCTCTCTATATCTATATATGTCGGTAAGTTTTGTGTATATATAATGTTCATGATTATTTATACATATATATTGTAAAAACCTAGTGGGTGAGTTTTTAGCTCTTGTGATTTGATTGAAAAAAATTCTCTGAAAATTACAGATCTTTGAGTACAATGGAAGCGCCCTAGTGGCAATGGTTGGGAAGAATTGCTTCGCAATCGCAAGTGACCGGAGGCTCGGAGTGCAATTGCAGACCATCGCCACGGATTTCCGGAAGATCTACAAAATCCATGATAAGCTATTTATAGGTCTATCTGGACTCGCCACTGATGCTCAAACCCTGTAAAGCTTCTATCTGATGTTAATATTCCTTTTTGTCATGATATTTAACTGCACATGGACATAAAAACATGTACTGAATAGAGCAAGGTAAATATTGTGTGGAATGAGCTAATGTCTGCTTTTTACTGACAAATTAGGACAAGATATTACAGTCTCTGCCGAATCAAATTCCCATGTGTGGCTTGCACACTGTGCTGTAAAGATTGCACCTTGCATATTCTTAAGGGCCCAATTCTAATTGTTGGGATGATGTTTTTTCCTGTTTTAAGTAATGATGTAGAATTTACGGGAATTTGTGGTCTATGGATTTGAAACATGGTGAGATGCTGCAAAATATGTACTTTATAAATTTCCACAGATTTTTACATGTCTAGAAATGCCTGCGTGTATGTCTTTTAGTTTTAGGAAATGAAGGATTTTGAATTTAATTGAAAAATTGATTGGATTTGGAGGCACTATATTATAGATTAGACTTGGTGGTTGAGCTAATTTCAGTGAAAAATGTAATCCAATTAACAATATATATAGTGAAAGCCTTAGCTCCGTTAGAGTATTTGTATTTTAAGTTTAGCTTGTCAAGATTTTTTTTTATTGTTTCATTGATTTATGATTTTGATTTCAATTTGTCTGAAGGTATCAACGTCTTGTTTTCCGGCACAAGTTATATGAGCTAAGAGAAGAGAGGGATATGAAGCCTGAAACTTTTGCTAGCCTTGTATCTGCCCTTCTTTATGAGAAAAGGTCAGTAAAAATTTTGTTGTTCTCATATTGGTTGTGAAATGAGTTTGTTCCTTTCCCTCCCTTTTTAATCTTGTGCATGGACAATGATAAATTTATCACAAGGAAGAAATATTTTCAGAGTTTGTTCTATATTTTAATTCATGCATAAATGATGGTAGCAGAAGTGAGTGCCAAATACCAATTTTCATATTTTGAATTCCTTTTTACCCTTTTATCTTCGGAGTTCGTGTTAGAACATTTCTGCAATTTGTACCTGTGGTGGATCTGTGTTAAATGTACAAGTAAATGGTGATTGAAACTATCTTAAGTGACAATTATTTTATAGAAATATTGTAATATGTGAAAACATGCAATAGAAAAGATAATAAATTTGTTTGTTAACTATCTTTGCTATGTTGTGTTATTTTTCATATTGCCTTGTTTTCCTCGTCTTCCTTGCCCCCTTCTTTTGTTTTGTGCGCATTGCTTTAATTACAGAAGGAGTAGTATTTGACACTTCATGTGTGCTTTACAAATTATATTATATGTAACGAGTATGGAGAGGATCTCAACATAACTTCTGGTTTTATGTTTTAGATTTGGTCCATACTTCTGCCAACCTGTTATTGCTGGATTGGGAGATGAAGACAAACCCTTCATTTGCACTATGGACTCTATTGGAGCCAAGTATGTCAAGTTCCTTCAATTTTTGCTTTCATTATAAAAGTTATTCACAAGAATCTTCTTTAAGATACAAAGAGAAGACGAGAATAATCCTTGCAAATCAACGATTTTTGGAAATAATTCCCCGCAGATGCGTGGTATTTATTACTTTGCACTCTTAATCAATTACTTCATCGGTTCATGAATTTTTCTTCTTTAGTTGTTTACTTAGTTATTTATGTTCATAAATTTAGAAAATAACAAAATGTACAAGAAAAAGTTTTGATTCTTAAAATGATTTAGAGTTTACAAGCGAATTAAACTTTTCATATCTTTTTTGAGTTATATCTTTGACACAATCAGAGCTGTGATGCTAAATTATGTCGTTTCAAAGGTAACCCAATGCGTAAAGCCTAGTTCAAAACTAGCACTTAAGCCTGATATTAATTTCAGATATATCTTGTTAGGTTTTACGGTCATTCTTCTGTAGAAACATTTGGGGTTTATGTATTTGCTTCTCCAAATGTAGGGAACTTGCCAAAGATTTTGTTGTTGCTGGAACGGCCTCAGAATCACTGTATGGTGCCTGTGAATCCATGTTCAAGCCTGACATGGTCTGTTGCTTTACTTGATAACTTGATAATGCTTTTCTGCATTTCTGTTTGAGATTTGAAATTTGAGTTAATTTTCCTAGAAAAGAGGCTTGTTATGTTTGACTTAGATGTGAGCCTTTGCATATTCTATAATGGTTTTCCCTTCAATAAAATTTTGTCTACTTGATAGAATAGAAAAATGTATGGATTGAGCACCCGAAGACAAGTTCCTGCTAATTGAAACTGTTGCATGCGTGACTGGTTCCCCCTTCATCACTCGATCCCACCAAAACTTGTAAATCGGTTAATATATGCCGTCCTTTGGAATTTAACAATTTGCAACTATTAATTATTGAATTTTTTAATTCTGCAGAATTAACTTTAACATTTATTGTAAGATCTAGTAGAGTTGAATAGATATATGTCTGATTTCTCATATCTCAGTGCTGTGCATTACCATGATGCTCGTGCATTGTCAATTATTAAAAATCATGACAGTGAAGGTGGATGAATTAATAAATCTAGTCTGTTAACAGTGTCTTAACTTATGTGGTTGTAAACTTTTATAAATTTCTGTGCTAATGGTGTGAAATTCTTAACTTGCCTTTCTACAATCATCAAGGAACCTGAAGAATTGTTTGAGACCATCTCACAAGCACTCCTATCATCAGTAGACCGTGATTGTTTGAGTGGCTGGGGAGGCCACGTCTATGTCGTGTAAGTATTTCTAGTGGTCTCTTATTACCTTTTCCAAGTCATCTTTCACATTCACTTCCCCGTAAGCATCAACCGATGGGTGAAAGAAAATGCTAATTTGGTATCGAGCATTTCTTTAGTTGATATCAACGGGATCCAGTTGCTTACATGAATTGTGTCGATTGTTGCAGTACGCCAACTGAAGTTACAGAGAGAATCTTGAAGGGGAGGATGGATTGATACCTGTAGGAAAAACGTAGAAGACTAATTCCACTTGAATACTGTACTTTGTTAGAATGCTTAATTCATATTTCAAGAATCGAATGTTGCTTGTTTTCTGGAGTTGTGTTGCCAAATTTTTGCTTAAGCTATTTTCAAAAAGGTATTTGACGATTTATCGTCTTTGTTTTGAAATATGGCCACCACCCTTGATTGATATTTATTCTAGTTGTCACCTTGAATATTGATATAAGGGTCCGTTTGATTGGTAGGGTGGAAAATGGGTGGAAAGAAAATGAATTCCAGGGAAAATATTGTCTAGAACTTATTTTTCAGGGAATTGTTAAATAAGTGTGTTTGATTGGTATAATTTTCCACTTGGAAATTTTTTAAATTTTGTATTTTTCTTGGAAAATGGAAAACTTTTTTCATTTTTCATGGAAATGGTTGTCTATCAAACACAACCTAACTGTCAAATTGAAAATAGAATCGCACTGCCACATCTTGAACTACAATATATTGTGACCATATTTTAATGATCCCAGCTGCAACTTATCATTGCACGCAGAAGTCAACCTGTATCTGCATAATGAAACGTGCTGAGCGGATTATGTCCTGTTTGTTTCAGATTAAAATCAAATTTTAATCTAAGTCAAAATTAAACAGTCAATATTAATTACATCTTTTATGGGTTCCACGGCTTTTCAAATCGCACATTTCAAACACTTTTATCACAATTTACTAAAAATTTAATTTAAATTCTCATCAAACACTCAATATAAAAGGGAAAATAATCATGAAATTGGGGTACGCATGTGATGGTTCATTAGTCTTCATTCTACTCTATGGAGTAGGATGCTCTCAATTTTTCAGAAATGAAATTGTTAGCTTCATCAAAGGATGGTGAGGTAGTTTATCTTTGACCTAAATTGGTGAAATCTGTATATCAAGCCAGAACCAGCAATTTAAATGCATGAATGTATTATAACATAGATCTCAACCCCTAAATTCCACATGTTTCAGTCCAAAAAGTGTGGAAGAGCTTTCAGTTGAGTCCTCGACTTATCAAATGCTTGGTATTATATGATTGAGATCAATGAAACACCACAAAGGCCATCGTATGACTACACAAACTTATTACCAGTGAAAAAGTACTATAATTTTAAATTACACAGGTTATCATTTTGTAACCTAGGACAAAATGAAAGTTTAAGCCTAGAAAGAGGGTACGTACTCGATATCAGCCAACTCATTGATCAACTGAACCCAAACTTCAGGCGGCGTCTTGATCTTGGGTCCAAGTAATATATGGACGATTTGTTGTTCAAGAATCGATTCTCGACATTCGTGCACGAATCAAGGAGTCTTGATTGTTAAGTATCAGGATATTTTAGTTCTTCTCTATTATCATTAATTTATCGCTTCCGCCTACGTCACTAATAATTTAAGTTTTTAGATCGAGTGGTTCAACATCGTATGTTCTGGATTCAAGTTTTGCCGCCACTCATTTAAATGAAATTATGCATGTGTATAAGGCTTTGATGGGAGAAAAGAATTCAGTATACATGTGAGGAGTGTGTTGAAGACAATATTTAAATGATATACATGTAGTCCTCTCTAATAAATTAAACTTTTAGATCAAATGATTTAACAACTATAAAGAGTGAAAAAATTTAGGTTACATTCATGAGGGTTCAGATTCAGTCCAAATAGATTCTCCGACAAGGCGACACTATCCGTTTCATATGGAGTGTCGAAAAATTTAGCACACAGTTTAGCGAGAGTTAGGCTTACCGTATTTATTTCTTTTTATAGAGAACAAAGGAACCAACTATGAAGAATAAAAACTCATCAATCATTTGTATTGCTCTTTGAATGGATCCAAACTAGTTAGCATACATCAGTGAATTTCTTTGTGAGAGCAGCAGACATTGTTATTTGGCGAGAAGGCAGCCGAAAGATTCATGATTTAATAATCAGATACAATTATTCATAGGTTTGAGAATTTCTCTACACCACTTTAAAGATTATCATAAGTTGTATCCAACATGGAAATCAACTTTAGGGCGAAATGAAGTCTTGCTTCCTCTTCTTTCTCATGTGCCACTGACCGCTATTTTTTCCGTTACGACTGAGATCTTTTCCCTTCTGCGATTTGCCGTTTCTCTTTTTTGCAGCAATCATATCAGAGCCTGTAGCTTTTTTCGCGCAAAACATATGAACACTTCAGTAAACATTAATTTGTATTGCATAGCATAGCTCCATGAGTCAAGTATAAGAAAAAAGAAATTTTACAAGAAAGCTGCGCTGGTAGATTGCTGCAATCCACAACCGTGTTAGTCCAACCAATTTTCTGGTTTTCATAGTCGTTAATCACCAACCTCTGTTGCAGAGGAAGATCTGTGCAGCCAAAATTTGATAATTAACTTAATAGATGAAAAATTCATTTAAGTTATTCTTTTGATGCCTTTGTATTTATTACCTCCAATTATGTTCAGGTTTTCAAAATCCGGTCCAAGTTCCTGGCTTTCTAGGATCCCCAAGCACACATTACCACGAGGCTGCAATTTAAGAGATTGCTAAGAATTTAATAGGTTCTCGTGAAAAATTACCGCAATCATACTGATATTTGACAGGTTCTTACACTAATTGTAAGATAGTCAAACGACGCTAGTTCAAAATAGACATCATCATCACTGGTGAAGCTCAAATACATGGACCAGAAATAGTCCAAGAAGTCATCAGAAGATGTCATAGGTTTCCAGCAGACAGGAAGATACGGATCCCCAACTGGGGTTCCCACCACGGCTGCCAATTCTTTCACCTGAGAATCAACTAGTAACTAATAAATTTATTCTGTGAAATTCTAAATGATAAGCAGAATGCTTCTCTCTTTTGTATCACCTGAGAAAGAACAGGTTGGTATATATTAGGGCTGAAGTAGCTGTAAGTAGTCCCACTATCCAACAAAAATTGCAGCCCTGATGCAAGAAGATTATCTTCATAATAGAGGTCTGCAGGGCCAAGCAAATTTGGCCTGCACGTTATATTTGACACGTGCAGATCAGTATTTATAATAATCTTTGCAAATACATTTCGGTATGGACTAACTTAATTTTCAGTGAATTTTGCTTACTCAACATAATTGTTCAACAGTGACCTCCACATAATGTCTGGTGAGTTTGATAGAGAATCTCCAAGGACAAGATATCCAGGGCCAGATTTATCGCTCGAGCAAAGGGCCGTAACCTTCTTAATTAGACCTTGATCGCTTAGCTGTGACAAAATGCTTGTTTTGCCACTGCCTAGGCCTAGGACTCCATCTGCAAAAGGAGGATGAAGTGAAGGAGAAAATTCTTGATGATATCCGCACCTGCCAGTAAGAGTATTGCAAAGCATAGGAGTTAATTATCCTGGAAATGTCAGCAAATAATAATAGCTCAATATGCATTTCAAGAACATCTGCCTATTCAACAGAACTTGAGAAAGCTATTCATTATAATTTAACAAGGTGTCTGATTTATCTAATGACAGAATTAATTGTGACAAAATTTGGAACCATGTTTGATTTGCAAAACGAGAAACTTTCTTACCCGAAGGTGAGACTGGTGTTTGATTGTCGTGGATTTCCCTTTAAGGAGTTAGAGAATAAGAATGTGTCGTTAACCAGTACACCGAGAGACGTACCATGGTCTGCATATTCAACCTGATAATCACATTGTTGATTTTGCACACTACATTGTGGATTTACTGGTTTTTCTACGAATCCACATATAGAGGCATCCACGCATGACACGAAATTGTTGCTGGTCACGTAAGGACCATTTGGGGTTGGGTATATGCTAAAAGGCTGCAAACATCCAATTTATTAATTTCTCCATTTTAATCTAACTTGATAAATTATCTGTATATTGATAGAGTGTAAAACTTATTACCTTTAGAAACTTAATGTTAGTAGGGGAACAAGTAATCCATGTAAGGTCACTGCCAGTGTCAATATCAAGAAAAAATTGTTTTAAACCGTTTCCCACTTGCACTGTAGCACGAATAAACCTGCAAATCGAAAATCATAATGTGTTTCAGATGGGTCATAATCTTTATTTTAAGTAGCGACAAATCAAATTTCAACTTGGAAAAATCGTGTTACCCATTTTCAAGAGGATCTCCTTCTACTAAGAAATAGTAGGATGAAGGACTGGGAACCGGAGATGGAGCTGGTGCTCCTGTTTCATCATGCAGCTGCCGGGCAATTATGAAATGAATCTGATATTGTAGAACATAAAATATCGTCCACAATATGAATGATTGCATTTTTCTTTTGCTTTCATATGCCATTGTGAAACACTTTCTAAGTGCAGAATGAGTAGTGATAAACTTATATATAGGATTAAGAGTGGAGTGCCAACTGTGAACCCTGTCATCGCATCGTCCTATGATCTGTATATATGTGGCATAATCTTTGTTTCCAAACAAATGGAAGATAGGAAAATGGGTTGAAACTTTGGAAAATTCATCTAACATTATTCTTTTGTCATCTAGCTAGTAGTTGAGGTTAGAATTCCAATGTTGAAAGATGCACATGAAACAGATAATCATAACTTAACGATTAAGGATACAAAATACATTAGATGTTTTTCATTTCCAGTTAGTACTCAACAGTTTTGAAAATATCGATGTATTATAATACAGTACAACAAGTGTTAATTGCCTGATTGATTATTTGTCATATTTCAGATTTCTGATGGAATTGAGGGGTATAATATGGACAAGAATGAAGTACCAAAAGGAAAAAAGAAAAAGAAACTCTCACATAATTTGTCAACAAATAGGCTATTCCATTGCAAACAGGTTCAAAATGCATCGTAAAACAATTACACCATATCTAAATCAGCCCTTCGAATCCTTTCGAGCATGTTCCTATGGAGAAATTTCAGTTTGTTTGCCAAATCATTTACTGTGAAGGGGCAAAAAGCGAAGAGTTTACCAGTAAATCTGAGAATTTTGCACTAAAATTTCCATCACAATATTTTCAATAGATTTTTGTGGAAAATTAGTTGAGAAATTTCAATACATGTAACACATTCCAAAACCAGCAATTGAATTTCCATGTAATGTACGGCTACTAAGGGACTGTTCTCTTTAATGTTTTCAAATCGTTTTCTATTTTCGATTTTTCAAAACAGTAAAAACGTATTCTCTTTCTTATTTTCGAAAACGCGTTTTTGAAAATGGAAAAAAAAAATGCACTGAAAACAGAAAATGTCCAAAACCACGTTTTGGGAATTTTGAAGCCAAAACAGTGAAAACACCATATTTTTACAAAACAAGGGAAATGGTTTCTTTGTCTTATCCTCTCTCTCTCTCTCTCTCGTCTCCCATAGGCTTGGTATTCCATTTCCATATAACCACAAAGAGTACATTTAATTAATCATCATTGAACTTTACAATTGTTACTACTTACTCACTCAACTTTAACGAGTTACTCATTCCGCACTTATCTTTCCATATCATTACCCATCCATCACTTCTTTAACTTCCATCTCCCCAAATAAACGGAAAATTACACGTGGATAACGGTAATCCAACGTGGCAAACCTTTCTCTGTTAAATTTACACGTGGACTACTTGAAATTAATTTGGGGAGATCTAAACACATAATCAAAACCTCCAATTCAAACCCTTAATTCTAAATGGCGAGAGAAGAATGGTTTGCCAATTCTAAATTCAAAACCCCCAATTCAAACTATTCAAACTATTCAAACCCTTAATTCTAAATCCCAGCTCCAGTTAAAACAACAAGCTTCGAACTGCAAAATGATTCAACAAAAATGGGCCAGAGATTTGTAGAGCATCCCATGACCATTTTTCAATAACAAGATAAAGAAAATTTGGCCTCCCATTAATGGCGCGCGAAGGCGATGAGAAGCCCTAATAGAGAAGGCGAGCAGAACGCGAGCATAAGCCCTTAATGGCGAGCAGAACGGTGGGTGCGAAACAGGAACAGTGGAAGGCAAGTAGAACGTGAGTAAGCACACCACCAGGGTCGAAGCAGGAGGTGCGAAGTACAGGAGAAACAAGAACAGTGGAAGCTTTCGATTGCAGTCTTGTTTGTGGTGATAATAGAAATGAAAATGGATGTAATGGTTGAAATGGAGATTGGTACCATGCCCAGCAGCCGCCACTGCAAATATGGAGAACCCTTCGGTCTTGGCTAGAGTAGGGGTTGGAAATGCTCCCTTTTTTCAGTGTAATGCATTTTGTAAAAGTAGAATAGCTCATTTTTTGTAATGTGGATTTGTAGTTGGTTGTAATAGCTGATTTTGTATTATTGAATGAATGAATCATCTTCTAATTTAGTTTGTTTCTTGTTTGTGGCTGAGCTGATAGTTTTGATAGTTGGGAAATATTTTGTGTGAATTAGAAGTTGGGCAGTATTTTGTGTGAATGAATCATCTGCTATTGTTGAATCTATAATCTGCAATTGTTGAATCTAACACCGGATTGAGTTGAATCATTCAGGTAAATCAATGTAGCACCAGATTGTTGAATCTGTTATTGTTAGATTCCAACGCACCAGCACCATCCAACGCACCAGCACCAAAATGCAGGTGCATCAGCACCAAGACTCAAGTACTAATGCAATAGAAGCAGGTGAGGAATGAGTTGANTGAAATGAGACAGGAGTTTCTCTTCATTTTCTCCTCTCCAGCACAGAAATGTCGTGAAAATAGACACAGGGGTTTCTTTGATCGTGAATATATTTCTTTAACAGGTCATAAAGATAACAGAGAAAAGTTTGCCACGTTGGATTACCATTATCCACGTGTAATTTCCGTTTATTTGGGGAGATGGAAGTTAAAGGAGTGATGGATGGGTAATGATATGGAAAGATAAGTGAGGAATGAGTAACCCGTTAAAGTTGAGTGAGTAAGTAGTAACAATTGTAAAATTCAATGATGATTGATTAAATTTACTCTAACCACAAACCATAAGCACCAATTTTCAATCAAGATAAAGTTTTTCTTCTCTCTACTCTCTCGATATTTGCTTCTATGTTTATTCTATGTAGAAGTAAAAATCATAAGTTCAATTGGCTTCCTCCCAAGTCTCGATTTTCACGGCATCGTTTAGTGGTTTCTTGTACATTAAATCCAATTCTGGAAAGGGTAAATTCAACGCCGAAATTAAGTACACAAAAATCATATCCTTATCTGCTTCCATATTACAATTTACAGATTTCAGCTACATTTATACCCTTTTAGTATGATTACCTGTCCCAGATATATCATATATCAATGTATAACGATATTATTAAATACCTTTCAGGTTCAAGGAGTAAGAAGAGCTCTTCAATTGCATTGGTTTTGCATTGCGAATTGGTTAAAAAAGGCTTGTTTGGTGATAATTACACGTACCCTTTTGTTCTCAAAGCATGTGCACAGTTGTGCACGCTGAGAGAAGGGGAAATGGTGCATGCCCAAGTGATTAAAAATGGATATGTGATAGATTTGTATGTGGTCAACATGTTGATGCTGTTATATGGGGTTTGTAAGAGAATTGGGGATGTTAGAAAGGTGTCTGATAAAAGTCCTCACCGGGACTTGGTTTCCTAGACTAATTTGATTCAAGGGTACGTGGATAATGGGTTATGGCAGGAAGGGGTTAAGGTGTTCTTTGATATGTGTGAAGCAGATTATCGAGCCGATGATAAAATGATGGCTGTCGTGATTTCTGCGTGTGCTAAATTGGGGGATTTGAGTTTGGGGAGGAAGTTGCATGAGTATATATGCAATCAAGGGGTAAATGTTGATGTTTATGTTAGGAACTCAATGGTGGATATGTATCTGAAATGCGGTGATATCGAATCTGTTCACAAGGATTTTAATCAGATGCCAGTGAGAAATGTGGTTTCTTGGAATTCTATTATTTTGGGGCTGGCTGAGAGTGGGGATTATGAAGAAGCCTTGAGGGTGTTCCACAAAATGCAAAGAAAAGGAACAAAATGCAAAGAAAAGGAATTGAGCCAGACGAGGTTACTTTAGTCAGTGTACTCAATTCATGTGCTAATCTCGGGGTACTTGAATTGGGGAAATGGATTCATGCTTATGTGGATAAAAATCAAATTGAAGTGGACGGGTTTATTGGCAATGCTCTTATCGATATGTATGCGAAGTGCGGAAGCATAGATGATGCCCTTGGCCTGCAGCCTGTCCTTTCTTGAGTAAGAATCATTTTGTCGCTGATGATGGTTATTGTGCTTAGACGATCGAAATTGTATATGACAAGAATTGTGTGAACTCGATAAAATTGATTTCAAAATATTTATTATCATATCAGCATGAGATTAGTGCTCCACTTTTTTGCAACTTGATTAGGTTTGGTTGTGCTTTGATGTAAGTTAATTTTTGTCACAAATTATGTACAAGGACAAAAACAAGGATTTATCAAATTACTTGATGTTAGTTAATTCTTGTCATAAGTTATGTATTTTTTATATCTGGAAAAAAATATTTCAAAATTTACCAATTTTAAAATTTATATGTTATTTAATCCTATATTAACATAAAATATTAAAATTTATTGAATGATTAGATTTCTTGAATAAAATATTCTCAAAATTTTAAAGTAAATGCATTTTTCATTTTTATGTTTTGAGAAACAATTTTTCAAAATGACAAAAAGAACGTATTTTCAACAATTTTAAAACCGACACTCAAAACACAAAATACAAAATGAATTCAAAACTCAAAACTGAAATATAAAGAGAACAGCCCCTAACCAACTAGGCATGGAATAGTTTGCTAAGAATTTGCAGCAGTTCAGGTTAAGCTTAAAAATCTGCTTCCTAATACGTTTACTCGTGAATGAACCATAACTTAAAAATAAATAATTATTTGGCATGCATTTCTGGTTATTCTCCATCTAGTGTGTCCCTTCATCGGATTCACCTAGATGTAAACTGCAAATGCGGTTGCTGTAGAGAGGAGGTGGAAACTAGCCTCCACCCTATCTAGTGTCCAAATTCTCGGCAAATCTGGGAGATCTATCCTTCGGATTTATACGATCCGCTTAATAGAATGTATAGCATGGGGGAGAGAATTCTAGGAGCAAAGAAGCATCTATCATATGAGGATATGAATTTGTAACTGAATTGCTTTGCTGGAAAAGATAACTCTTTTGTATTCAACCGCGAGGCATTTGGATCTCCATGCCTAGTAATGAATGAAGCGGTTGTGTGACTCATGGAAATCAAGGATAAACGGTCTTGGACAATCTCAACAGCCAGCCACCTGGTCCTGTCCTTACCCAGTGGTAGTTTCCTAAAGCTGGTGAGGGCTATGGTGTTGGTGGAGTAGTTCGTAACCATGAGGATCTTTTAATGGCTAGTTTATTAAACTTTTTTCATGGTGTTAGGTTTTTGATGTAATTGACAAGTATGTGAATAAAAGTGACTATATTTAATATGTTGTAAAAGTCAAGGAGTAAGTTGCAAATAGTAAAAATTGAGTTGTATTAGGTCTAGGGTTCGAGATTGGAAAAGAAGGAAAAACGGCGCCGCAATTTCGCTATACCATTGCCATGACTTGGCTCGAGCGGCGAAAAAAGTAACATTGTCGCTAGCCTGTCGTCAGGACTTCGCTTGAGCGACAACCCGTCGCCCAGCTTTCGCTCGAACAACAGGGTTATCCGAAGAATTTTAATTCGAGTTTTTAAGACTTTTTATCCAACTTATTCATTCCTTAACCTACATTATAAATACAAGAACACCTCAGAACAATTTTTTCAAGGTTGAACATTGAGAAAACACATACTCTCCATATCCTCTCTATTAAATAAGCTTTCAACCTTCATGCCGTAATTTGTTCTTGACGGTGAAAATATCAAATTCATAATCCAAATACCAAATTGCTACTTCCTAAACATCTGTTAGAGTGCTGAAAATCAAGGGAATGTGACTGGAGTTCTTGTTGAAGAACACGGAGTTCTTCGTCGATCCACATGAGATAGATGAATTCATAAAATCGGGAGTTGGTGCATGAGCGCGCAATCCAGAAAGGCTTTGAAAACTGCAGCTGAGCGTTGGTGGAGGAACACGAAATTCAGGAGAGTTGTGGGAATTGCAGTCAGGAGGTCAGAAAGTACTAGTGGTAGTCAAGTGTGGCGGATGTAAATTATAATTCATTTATAGTGGATTATTGACCGGCAAAGTGTCTAGAAGTTTTACCCAGTTGGAGTTTCTCCATTATCATTCCTTGTGTTTGTTTATTGCTTTCATATAATTGTGGTATTTCTACATATGAAGAATTGGACTGTTTGATTAACTATCTAGAGATAATTAATAGTGATTTGTTGTTAATTAATTATTAAGTTTTAATTCCACAAAATCACCTATTCACCCCCCACTCTAAGTGTAGTTTGGGTCGAACCTCATTATTTCACATGGCTGCATTTTCCCTTATTTGGTTGAATGTTATTCAATCCCAGAAGGCCTACGATTTGCTTGAGCTTATGAGCTGGATATCTCCACGGTGGAATCAGATTGTGGAAATGCATTTAAGGCTATTCAGGCTCTCCTTCCATCCATGCCCAACTGCCTGCTGGTTTTTAACACTGATTTAGCTTCGTCTTATTCTGCTTCAAAATGTATTTTTGCTATGCGTGCGGCTAATTGTGTTGCCATACTCATGCTAAAAGTGATGTTTTGGTTTTACTCACACGGAATGGGTTGGGGAGTCCTCAAATTCATTTTTGATGCGGTCATGGCTGATATATAGTAATAATAATTAGCATTGATTGCTTTCTGAAAAAAGGAGTTAAAGCATGGTTTTTTGCTATTCTGGGTGACCGTCTGAGGCTGATGGGGTGCAATTGTTGCAACGCTACGAGGTTCTATAACAATGCTTTGAGGTACATTTTATTATGAATTATTTTCTTGATGATTTTCATTAGTTTTAAAGGGCATGCATGTTAACGGAATCCAAATAGTGTGGCCTGATTGTTTTTTAAATTAAAGTTCAGTGGCTTGATTGCTTCCAATTGAAGTTCAGTGTCCCGATTGTAACTAGGGTGAAAGTTCAGTGACCTTCCGTGTAACTAACCCAACAATAAAGAGATAAATATTCAGAGGGTATTTGGTGTTGATTAAAATCAGATTTTTAGTGGATTGTGATAGAAGTTTTTGAAATGTGTGGTTGAAAAGATATGGGAATGTGATTGATATTAATTGTTGACTTTGACTTAGATAAAAATCTAATTTTAATTTGAAACAAACATGGCCTTAGTATTGTAAGTATAAATGGTAAATTATGTTGGAGTGTTAGAAAATAACAATAGTTTAATCTGCATTTCAAGAACTTCTGCCTATTCAATAGAACTCGAGAAAAGCTATTTGTATTAGTCAACAAGGTAACCTGATTTATCTAATTACATATTTACCAAAATTAGTGGCGTATTTAACAATTAAATTTGATTATCAGTCAGCGGAAGTAAGCTTAAATATTTTTATTTTTTTTTTGGTACCCAGATATTCCAGCTTAACCAGGCTAATTTCCTATTTAGCGAGTTCACGTAGTTTTCTTAAATATTTGCAATGACAAGATGTAGCGCCCTTTAATTTTCAAAACAAGAAGCTTACTTACCCAAACATGAGAGTGGAAGAGGATTGTAGTGGATTTCCCTTTGAGTGTATTCATGTTTAACGTTGTTTATCGAACTATAATTGTATTCCTATTTGGCGAGTTCACGTAGTTTTCTTAAACCAAGCCTCCATTTGACGTCCACCACCCAGATCTCAAGTTGTTTGTCCGAAATAACAATTGTAGAAAAATCTAGAAACAAGAAATTCAAGAAATGAACACTGTTGAGGAAAGAGTTAGACTCTCTATTTAAGACGAAATTGCCTGCAATGGTGCATATAGTTTGCCAGCACCCAAAAGACAATGATCACTTCCCGAGATAGTAGCACTTCAAATCTCAAGTGAAACAAATCAAACAGTATTTTGTACTCTCTTTTAACGAAACTTGACATTTAATGAATGCTTCATTAACGATATATGCGGAAAGTATAGAGTGTACAATCATTTGAGGTTTATATATATTAAACGAAAAGTTGTATAGGAAAAGTATGTGTTATTGAGAAGAACATGCTATCAGAAGAGCCACATTTAACTAAAAAGACTATCACTTTCTCTTTTGAACATATTGTAGAAGAAAAGATATCACGAACACGAAGAACATGCTACTAGAAGAGTCACGTTTAACTAAGAAGACTATCTCTCTCTCTCTCTCTCTCTTTTGCACATATTCTAGATGAAAAGATATCACGGACACGTGTCATGATTTGTTTAGAATATTCTATCATACGCTAATTACTTTTTCTAGAATTTCTATGTTTTAAATGGCACATTTTCGAACTTAATTTCGCATTCACTCAAAATTGGTGTTTAGCAACTAAATATACTGCAATGATCTACTCGCGAAGTAAAAACGTTCAGCCTTAGAACACCCGTAATTGGTAAAATGGTTTTTGCATTGAGACAAGGCAAAACACATTCACGCTTTTTTAGGACGAATACATGGCAAACATTGAATCAAATGTAGCTGAATCCTGGAAAATCGAAAAGGAACAAAAATTCTTGGTCCGATCCTGCGAATTTTAACAATTAAATTTTACTAAAGTAGTTTCATTATCTCTCAAGGCATTACACATCAATTGGTCACTCATTACATTATTATTTTCTATGTCTACAAAGCACAAACATACTTTAGACCTATTACCAACCAAATAAAGCTCGGAATATGTCAATTATATTTCCATCTAGAAAAGCCTTAAGAAATCGTTGTTTCTCGGGTGTGTAGGGTGGGTACCTTGCAGCTACCTCTCCAACAAAATTGCGTCGTAAAACAGGCTTCTTATGGCTGAAAGCATCAAAAGAGTATTTCCCATGGTATGATCCCATTCCGCTTTCCCCTACTCCTCCAAATGGTAAAGTGAGAGTCACACTCTGCACCATCATGGCCGTCTATTAGTCATTTTCCTTTTGATAAACTTATCCATCATCATTAAAAACATCAAAAGCACTGCAAAATCGCTACATGCAATATTTGGCTTGTGTTCAAGCGTACAAAAAGATTTTGTAATATCGACCCCCGCAACACAGGTTAAAACGCTGCAAAAGGTCTACCGCAGTGTTTTTTGGCCATTGCAAAAAGTGTTTTTTGGTGTAGTGATAACTCTAGGAAGAACACTTACGTGCAAAGCCGTTTCATTAATGGACAAACCCCCTGCTGATACGCTTTCTACGAACTCCTCCTGTAGCGTTTTGTCATCTGTAAATAAATAAGCAGCAAGGGGCTTTTCTCTAGCATTGATCACATTGAAACTATCTTCAATTTTGTCGACCTTCACAGAAGAAAAGATAACATCATTATAACTAACAATGTTCCGCCAAATTTGTTACCAGGTGGACCCAAAATGTTACCGTGATGGTGGGAAATAAAGGACCAAATATCTCCTCGTTCATGATCAGAGAATCTTCAGGAACATCCAAAAGAATAGTTGGAGCAATCTTTCTGCCAGGATAGAACAACAAACCTTAAAATCGACAAAAAATCTTTTTTGATTTAAGATTGTTGCTGAAGAACGTAAAGAGTGTAAAATTGTGCTTCGGAACTCACAGAGTGGTTTTATCTCGTTGACCTCCATGAACTATCTTACCAGAAGCTTTCTCGTCGTCCATTAATTTTGTCAAGCGATTGAAGTGGCTGGAATTTACAATGCGTGATAGGTCTGGAGATTTCAGTGGTTCCTTCCCATAGAACTTCTCCAGTTCCCATACCAGAGCATCGATCTGATGAAAAATAATATCAGACGTTAATGATACAGAGAAATTTAACATGTGGAGGTGGCGCCGAATTGAGGATAAATTCACGAACAATGGCTTAGGTGGTTGCGGCACATAAATCTTACAATCAAAAGGGGAAAACTTACCAACTTTGGAGCAAACTCTTTTGTAGTTAATATGTAATCAGGGGAAACACAGGTTTGCCCGCTGTTACAGCCCCACTTGCCTGAAATTAACCGTCGTGCAGCAACCTTGAAGAAACAGAATAACAATAGTAAAACAAAGAGCACATGCTGGTTGTAGCTCCATAAAATTTGGAAGTGGAAATATACAGATAATAAAAGAAATCATTACTTCTAAATTTAATTTTGCATCGACGATCACTGGACATTTTCCACCAAGCTCCAAAATCACGGGCGTAAGATGCTTTGCAGCAGCAGCAGCTACAATGCGTCCCACCTTTCCATTCCCTAATGCAAACTATAAAAATCTATTCGCTACGGCTAAGTTGTAAAATGTACGCGAATGATTGGATTCGTTATTACCTGTATAAATTATTTTGTCCCATTTTTGCTCAAGCAATGCAGTCGTTTCAGGCACAGCACCCTCTACAACTTTTAAGGCTAAAGAATCCATATATTCCCCGATAAGTTTTGAAAGCAATGAGGACGTGGCAGGGGCATTTTCCGAGGGCTTCAACACTACAGTATTACCAGCTGCAATAGCTCCAATGACAGCTTCGAAAGATAACACTAGAGGAAAAAGGAATCAGAAGAACATAGTAAGGTGGATTGATTAGTACTCGACTATATTTAGAAATTATAAAAAAAAAAAAGCTAAAATATTGTCTACGACCTATCAAACGTGCCCTCAGGAAAAAAAATCACAAAGAAACATAATCAACATACGAAAAGGATAGTTCCAAGCTGATATGACCAATATGACACCCAAGGGTTCCGAAACTAATTCAGCCGACGAGGGAAATGTGATCAATGAGGTTTTTGCCTGCAATAGAGCACAAGAGTTAGCATCAAGTTTACCCTTATTCGACTAATAATCAAGAGAACAATTTTGAAATTTCTATAAAATTACTTTTTCTGGTGTCATCCATCGACGTAATTCCTTCAATGCCAACTTGGCTGATTTTTTAACGCCACAAATCTACATCATGAATAGCATCAATCAGATACAGAGAATGAAAAGCCGAAAAGAAATAACAACTTCAATTTCCAGGGAAAAGGGATCCAACATAAGTACAACTTTGCACCAAAAACTTCAATCGGATGTGTTGGGTTTTGATACCCAATAAATCCGAGCGATGATGTTAAACCGGTTGTATAGGTTGGATTAGATTTCATAGGCCTCGGCCGATGATTGAAATAATATGTTGA
>CAIGRS010312447.1:0-10575 GCA_903798395.1 Fraxinus floribunda | reverse complement strand
CCATAGCGTAGAAAGTACTGAGACAGGGATACTACTGGCTCACCTTGAAAAATGATGTACAACAGTTTGTTAGAAAATGTGATGAGTATCAACACTTTGCTACCATTCAGAGGTAACCTTTTCAAGAGTTGAATGTTGTGTCAAGCTCTTGGCCGTTTATGGACCACATGACCTACTACGACATATTAGGGCACTAGTACATAGACATGGATTGCCCAATGTTAGAGTTTAATTTTGATTTTATTTTCAATTCTTATTTTTTGCTAAATTTGCAGTTGTTCTTATTGTAAAAGAAGTAGTACTTCATCATTTATTGCTTTCATTATTTTCATGTAACCACGGTATTCCTCCGCGACAAGTGAGGGTAAATTAATAAAATCTAGAAGGTTCCATCCTCCTTGTACTAAAAAAAAAAAAGAAGCTCTTGGCTATTTGCAAAGTAGAGAATTGATCTTATAGGACCTCTTCCCAAAAGGAAGGAAAACTCTAGCTTCACAATTGTAGCCATTGCTTACTTCACCAAATGGGTAGCCTCACTTGCCAAAATCATTGAGGCCAACATTTCCAAGTTCCTATGGAAGAACATCATCTGCAGGTTCAGAATTTCCCATTTGATTGTTTCAGACAATGGTAGACAATTTGACAACAAGAAGGTTAGATATTTGTATGAGGAGCCGGGCATCAAAAAGCATTTTTCCTCCCCACATCATCCCCAGGCAAACGGGTAGGTCGATGTTGTTAACAAAACAATCAAGTATACGCTGAAAAGGAAACTGGATGCCTATAAAGGGGTATGGATTTATGAACTAACTAAAGTACTCTGGGCTATTAGAACTACTACTACAGGAGAGACCCCATTCTCTATACCCAACGGGGCCGAGACTATGAGCCCAGTTGAAATGGGTCTGACGTCTCCTCGTTGAATACACTTCAACGAAATAACTAATGACGAAATGAGGAGATGTGAACTCGACCTCCTTGAAAAAAGGAAGGACGACTCTCAAACAAAATTGGCCATTTATCAAAGGAAAATGACTAGAACGACAATTTGAAAGTGAAAAAAAAGTCATTTCGCTTGAACGAGTTGGTACTTCAAAGAGTATTTCCATCTTCTAAAGAGCATGGTTCAGGAATTCGTGGTCCCAACTGGGAGAGTCCTTATTGCATCAGTAAAGAGATTCGACCTGGAACTTACAGAATTAAGAATATGGATGGAAAGGCACACTCTCATACATGGAATGTAGAAATCTACGAAAGTATTATCAATGATGTAAACATCTTATATAAATTAATTTTAAAATTCAATGCAATAACTTTTGTTATATTGTTCATAAGCTAAAAAATACCTTCCAAGAGGCTAAAAGCCCTGGGAGATGCCTCTGCATAGACGAGCCATCCATATGCTGGGAAGCGTAAACACCTTGACAAAGAGATGGATCCAATAGGGACCACTTCCTACTCGCAGAGTATTGCACATGCCTTTAGCTAAAGCTAAGAAAGTCTTGGAATGGGGATCCGTACAACCCCATCCGAAGGAAACAAAGTTCACAAAATAAAATATAAAAAAACTTCCTAATGAAAAAGGCTCATAGGAGAAACCACTTCATATATGATCCATCCCTATGAGGAGATGTGTGGGAACTTCGAGGTGGAGTTAGATCTCAAGAAGGAACATGTCTGAACTTGCAAAGTGTGGCACATGCCCTTAAAAATTAAAGTTGTTAGAGAAGTCTCAGCTTGAGAGAACCACTCAACCATGCTAAGGAAAGTGAAAGGTAAAGCAGACTGATTATACTTATACAAATTATAAATTACAAGAATTACAAAGCTAGACTAAAGTCTAAAGTACTAAAGTACTAAAGAGCCTCAGCTCATACATATCAACGTACATAATTTTAAAAATTCACAAAGGTATACGACCTTCTAACACTTGGACAAATTTTAGTGTTTGAGTTATTATCGAAGTACTATGTGCAAAGGTCCTATGTTACTTAGATCTTACATATATTTGATCTCATGTGTTTTGACTATCTGGTTAAACAAGTTCTGAAGTGGTTAAGAGAACTTTTGCTAAATTTATCTTTGAGGTCTGATATGTTTAAGTTTTGAACTTAATTGCAAGTCTGGATATGTTGCCGAGCTTCATGTTGCATAAGTTCATTATTGGAGTATGATGTGATTAAGTTCTGAACTTTGTTAAGGTATTAGACCTGCTAACATTTGTAAAAATTTATGCAAGTCTTATTATTGCTTATACATGACTTGTTATTGTTGAGGCCTTGTTGTAAAGCTTGGGAAGTTATTATACATCTGATTTTATTATGAGGTTGATGTTACTTAAAGTTAGATGTAATTGTTAAAGTATTAGTGGTTCAAATTTACATTGGCAAACACATTAGAAATGAACATAAGTACTAAAGAAAAAAAGAGCTTCATTCATTAAAGAATATTTACAAAAGGTGGGCCAAAGCCATTACACTTAGACAAAAATAATAAAAAAGATACAAATGGAGAACTACGTCCTAAGCAGGTAAAGGGGGAGGAGCCACGAACGATATGATGGCATTGGGAGCCACTTCTTTAGCAGCCTCTTCAGTTACATCATCATCCAGTTCGATCACCTCGCCTTCCTCTGCTGGAGTTTGGGGGTTTAGGCTATTCTTCATCTTCGAGAAATTTCGCTATTAACTCAGTGGTGTTGATGCCTTGGATGTTCACCTCCAGCCACTCCACCATGTCAGTGTATGCATACCTACGCCAGTACTTCGCGAAGCTTTTGTATACCTCTGTCAGATGGAAGTTAGCAAGGAAATGCTTCTTCGAATCGCTGCAAACAGTCTGAGCTTCCTGCTTCGCAGCCTCCACCTCTTCAGTTAAGCTAGATACTTTGGAGTTCAGTTTCCCCACCTGCTCTTTTAGAGCAACATTTTCTTTATTTGTTCTCTCGAAAGCCTCAGCTGCCTGTTTCTGGTGGGCATCAGATGTCTCCACTCACTTCTTTAAGGAGGCCACCTCACTTTGGGAAAGATGGACCTCTTTCAAAGTTTCAATTCCTGCTAAGGCAGAAGTGAGCTTCACTGACTTTTTTTCGTGTTTCTTCTTCAAGCCCCCCACATCTACCTTGGCCTTGCTAGCAGCCTCTTTAGCCCGAGTGGCTTTATTCATGAACCCTTGGTTCTTATTTTGGAGATTTTTATAGAGGACTTCAGCCTCTATGGCCATGCCAAAGGTCCTCCCAGCTTGGCTTACCATCTTTGCAAAGACGTCGATGTTTTCGATCGTCTCAATGTAGTTCTGCCATCTTTTCGTCTAATACTTGTGATATGTGGCAGTAGTAGTTTGTACTTCTGGAGGGAGGAGAGAGGGCCTCTGGAGCCAATTCCTTAATTCATTCGTTCTCTCATCTTCTTTGATTCCTCCTCAACAGCCTTTTTTCCCATATCCGGCATAGGGGGTCGTCCTCCTCTTGTGAGGCAGCATCTTTGCTAACCTTCTCAATTTTATCTCTCACTTGTTTTCCTCCAGCAGATGAGGGCTTCACCCTCTTCTTTCCCGAGGTGGAGGTGGCAGTGAAGATCAGCACCATATCATGAGTGGGGTACCTCATCTTCTCGAAGTTTTCTACAAGCAAAAACAAATAGGGTCAGCAAAATTATACAAAAAGGCCAAGAAAATGAATAAGTGTAAGAACATCTTACCCTTTATGGCCATCAAGCAGAAGTCTTCAAAAAAGCGCTTCGACTGGATCAAACGGCCAAAGTCACGAGTAGATGAGGATTTCTTGTAGACCTCAGTGAGAGTATCCCAGTCATTCTTAGTGAACTCGAACCATTTGACCGACCCTACAAAAAAACACAAAAATTGTAAGTATCAGACCTCGTCAGTTCGAAAAATTGAAGAAGTAAGGAATGCACTCATGAGCGTCGGAGTACGAGGTTAGGACTTTGACATGGGAAACAATGTCATCCTCACACTCCTGCCACTTTTCCCTAACCCAGAACCACATCTCCTTCCACCCTTTGATGGAGGAGGGTAGGCCCAGGATAAAAGGAGAGTGCAACCTCCAAGGACACAAAGAATACCCTCTAGAGTCCCATTTTCCTAAAGATCGAGGTTGGTATATTCTCTGAAAGATGTACAAAGGCATGTCCTTGTCCAAGGAGGCGTCCTTCCAAATGAAATAAGAACCTACGAATTGGGCATATGAATTAGGAATGAGCTGGGTAGGGGCCAGCCCATATAGCCTGAAGACAGCTTGGAAGAATGGGCAAATCGACAGGCGAAGCCCAGCCTTCAACAAAAAATCACTAACACCGATACAACCTTGCCTAGAATAGCAGACTCGCTCGTTAGAAGATGGGGAAAGGAGTTTGATGTCATACGGAATTTTATATTTATCCCTAAAGTTTGCAAGGTAGGTGGGATCTACGGGAGAATGGATTTTAGCTGCCCTCCCAAGCAATATCATCATCTAAAGGCCTATCCCCCAAGAAATTGAGACACCTCGTCCAGCATCAATAGCTCTGACGAGGTCAGCGGTGTTGGTTATTTGTACTCCTAGTTCAATAGCTAATCTTGCTAAGGTCTACGTGTTCCCAATAGATGTTGAAGAGGCCATTGATTTATAAACCATTTTAAAGTTTTTTACAAGTAAAGAAAAATTACAGTACTTATGAGTTTCTTAAGATGACGAAGAAGAAGGAACACTGAAATTCACGAAAACTACAAAAAAGAAGAAGGAAAAACTCGAAAGAAAAGAGCACTTAGAAGAGTTTCAGAAAGAAGAAATTTGAAAAGTTCTTAGAAAAACTTGAAAACTTGTGGAAATTAAGAAGAACAGATGCAAAGATTCGTGTAAGAGTAAAGAGATTTTCTCAAAGGGTTTTGCACCTTTTATAGGTAGAACCACTTAACTCCAGTTGTTGGATCTTGATTTGGGTCATCTGACCATCCATTTGAAGTTTAATATGAGCCACTCAACACATCCGATGCTAAGTCTTCTATAGCCCAAATTAAAACGTCTAACTCGCGTGCTTGAAATTCGTAAGGTATGTGGGAGACAACCATCACTGCGCCTTAAATATAACGACGGTTACGTGTATTGGGAGCCAAACCGCCTCAGCTATCTTTTCTTGAAAATGTGCCATGACAGTAAATCATTTGGGCTCCGTAATTAAGGATACCCCATGTTTCTCAAATTTATTAAAATGAAACGCCTCGTACAAGTTCAGCTAGTGCTTCGGATATGTAAATGCACTTCGAAAGATACAACTTCGGAATTATACTACTTTAGTAATGTTTCCCAGAATTATTCTAGAAAGTGAAATATTGCCAAGTAAACCACTTCGGACATCACCTGCAGAGACTCTGCACAAGTCAGGTATATTTTAAATTCTAACCATAACATGAATGATTATACTTACTTGAATATTTTGGTATGGTAAAATCCACCTTCCCTACAAATTTTTTTTTTTTTTACATTCAAGTTCATGCATTACATAAATAATTATGCCTATATTTGGAGACTATTGTTACGCCTTGCCTCTGAGGCTCAAAGTACAAGTGCTACATAGCAAGTCACGAAGGCAGAAAGTCAACAAGAAAGTTAAATAAAGACTCATAAGGTCAAAATACGAAGAATCAAACAAAAAAGAGGTCCACGCACTGCAATGCCGAAATCCATGTTGAGGCATTATCTCAAGAACAAAGCACTACAACCTGGGTTGAAACACTACCTAAGAAAACAAAGAAAGAAGTTGAAGCTCTCCACTCAAAGAACCACCTCAAAGATCTTTTCGAGTCTCTCAGCTCAATCGAAACTCATGAGGCCGACGTCGTCTCTTGTAATAGATTTGAAGATTTTTTTAAAAGTGATTGATGTAATACTTGCAATAAAGTTTGTCAGCGTGTTAGCTTATTGTACAAAACGACTGACCCTTATCAATGTAATTGCATCAATAGACAGTGATGTGAAGCCTCAAATAGTGCGATGAGGCCACGTGATTCTAATCCAACGGTGACCACGTCGGCCAAGACAGTATAAAGAGGTTCTCTTTGTAACTAAAAAGGGGTTGGATTGAATTTTGACAATCATACATTCGAAATAGACTCTTGAACTCTCAAAAAATTCATACAAACACTTGCCTGAATATTTTCATCTTCTTTACAAGTTTATTGAACACAAGATTTCAATATACAAATTAGCAACTTCTATGCACATTCTATCTATCCTTCCACATATTCCCATTTATCTCCGTAGATATTAGTTTGGCTTCCTACCAATGATCGTTGTCAGCGCGATTGCTTTAGTTTCACTCACCAAAGCTTGAACATTTCTGTCTCTCGCTACAAAGTACTTCCCGTGTCCATTTCCTCCTTACTACCATCGTTGCTATGGTAGGAATGCGCCAGAATCTTGCTTGGCTTGGTGTGAGTGGGCCTGGCATCTGTTGGCTCATTTTCTAAGGTCAACATTCACCTTGATTTTTAGTTCAAAATCTTCTTTGATGTCCATTTTGTAGGGGAAAAATAAGCTATGCATCCGCGTTCATTAAATGGGATTTCTCGTATGTGTGTATATGTTGGGAAATAAAATGGATCGAGGTAATATGTATGAAGTATATGATTGCAAACAAATAACAAGATAAAAGACAGAATTACTTGGCAGATGAATGTAATATTTTATTCAATTGACTAATATGGAGAAAACAAATACAATAATTATGCCTACACATTGTTCTATATTTTAATAATACAAAACTTGTGAAAGAGTCTAGTATTTATAAGGACGGATGCCAAACCTTAAAAATACCATAAAAATGGAAAGAAAATCACATGAAATAAAGGAAACTATATTTTTCCCAATATTTTTCCAATAAAAACACATGTAAAGAATGAAAAAAAATATTTTCTCAAAAAACCCAACCTAATTTGGGTTAAAAAAAAACCCAACAATCTCCACCTTAACATAAATTCCGATGCAACGAACGAAGCTCCAAGATTTCTCCGCCTAGAAAATAAATTCGACTTCAACAAAAAATTCGAACTTTTCAACAATAACCAAACTTTCTCCAACACAAAAATACTCCTCATCTTCCACGGTTTCCAACAAGGATACATAAACCCAAACACCAGATTTCTCAAAATTCACAAAGAATTAGAAATTAACATACAGTGTCAAAGTACACACTGTAGCAGAATCAACTCTTAATGCTTTCATACAAGGCCCCTAACTAGTCTCAACACCTTTAAAAATACTAAAAGTATGTGCAACCGAATCAGCATCCACGTACCTATCTTCAGTGGGTTTATCCCTAACAGTTGAATACGATGGAATCGCAGGTAAAGGTGACAAAGCGGAATTACTCATATCCTCCAAACTCGATTGAATAGTATACTTCAATATGGACTCCTAACCAAATCCCAATGGTACAGTACCAAACTGAATCTCCACTACGATACTAAATTTGTGCTGACTTTTTTCTCAAATTCGACTTTGCAAGATGTATAACTGATACATTTTTCGTCCCTCCATTACAACAGGAACTCCCTTTTGAACCTTTAAAACTCCACCTCCTCTAGATAACGTANTCTCCACTACGATACTAAATTTGTGCTGACTTTTTTCTCAAATTCGACTTTGCAAGATGTATAACTGATACATTTTTCGTCCCTCCATTACAACAGGAACTCCCTTTTGAACCTTTAAAACTCCACCTCCTCTAGATAACGTATACCCTTTTGAATCAAGAGTACTCAACGAAATGAGATTCTTCTTCAAATTTAGAATATGTCGAACATTATCAAGTGTTCTAGATATTCGATCCACTAGCTTCATTCTAACTCTACCAATACCAGCTACCCGATAAGGTTCGTTGTTACGTATGACAATGACACCTTGCCTCACCATTTCATTTGTGTCAAATGAATCCCAATTGGGACACATATGGAACGCACAAGAAGTATCCAAAATCCACTCCTTGTCATTATGGATTCCACATCAGAAATCTTCAAAACATGTCCATCACTCAAATAGTTCTCGACTATGTTGGTCTCGGCTGAAATACTCGATTGCTTTCCATGATTTGCAATCAAAATACTTTTGTTCAGCAATTTGACGTAATCCCCTCTTAATTGGTCCTTTCCTCTTATGGATTCCACATTAGAAATCTTCAAAACATGTCCATCACTCAAATAGTTCTTGACTATGTTGGTCTCGACTGAAATACTCGATTGCTTTCCATGATTTGTAGTCAAATTACTTTTTGTTCAGCAATTTAATGCAATCCCCTCTTAATGTGTCCTTTCCTCTTATAGATTCCACATCAGAAATCTTCAAAACCTGTCCATCACTCAAATAGTTCTCGACTATGTTGGTCTCGGCTGAAATACTAGATTGCTTTCCATGATTTGTATTCAAATTACTTTTGTTCAGCAATTTGACGCAATTCCCTCTTAATGTGTCATTTCCTCTTGTAATAATAACAAAACTGATTACTAAAATGTGACCTCGACTTACCTCTTCTCCAATCACCACGAACAACAAGGTCTTCTTTATCTCTGACCTCAGATCCAACCAGATGTCTCTTTTGAAAACAAGGCATCATACATATCTTCAATGGTGAGAGATCACGACTATACAAGATCATGTCTCTAAATGAAGTAGGTAGCGAACAAAAAAAGATTAAGGCCAAATCTTCTTCATCATACATTATCTCTAAAGTCTCCAAATCGGCGATGATTTTCTTGAACACAGCCAGATGATCTTCGAAATATCTGCCTTCAGTCATGCGATGAGAATACAACTTCTACTTCAAATGTAATTTGGTTGTTAGACTTCTAGTCATGCACAATTGCTCCAACTTCAACCACAACGTATCTATCATTTTCTCCTTCAAAATATCCTAAAAAATATTGTTAGAGAGATGAAGATGAATATGTGAAAGTGCCTTCCGATCTTTCCGTTGTTTCTCCTCCATCATCGGAGTTGTGGGCATTTCATCAAATCTCAACAATAATCATCCAAATCTATGTGCACGACTGCAACTCACATCTTCATTTGCCATCACGAAAATCTTGTATTGTGATTCAAGAACAGAATTTCATACTTCAAGGTTGCCATCAATAACAAAAACCTCAAACAAATCAGGACCAATAGCTCTGAAGCCACTTATTGGGAAAAAAAAAACGGATTGAGGTAATATATATGACAAAATATGAAGTATACGATCGCAAACAAACAACAAGATAAAAGACAAAATTAATTGACAAATGAATTGAGTATTTTATTCAATTGACTAATATAGAGAAAACAAATATAATAATTGTGCCTACAGAATTATTACATGTTTCAATAATACAAAACTTGTGAAAATATTCTAGTATTTATAAGAGCGACTGCCAAACCCTAGAAATACCACAAAGATGGAAACTAAATAAAAAATCACGTGAAATAAATGAAACAATATTTTTCTAATAAAAATACGTGCAAAGAAGGAAAAAAAATTCTCAAAAAATCCAACGGTGCGTAATAATTTTTCGGTTTTTAGTTCATCGTCCTTCTTTTGGAAATTAATATTTTTAGTTTTGCCATTGTTGTTTGATCAGATGATGTAGTTGACATTTAAATGTTCTATTTTTGAAGTACTTAATGGCTTCTCTCAAGTCTTCTTCAGTTCTTGACACAACGACTTTTAGTAGAATTTCTAGTATGAGGGGCTTATGGCGTTTATAATTACTTGATGATCATATTGTTTCATTTTCGTTTCTTTTGATTAGATGAGAATTCGGAGGATTTTGGGTGTTGAAAGCTTTAAATCAAATTCTGAAGGAAACGAAAGAGGAAGTAAAGAAGAAAAGAAGGGTATTCGTGAAAATATTTATTGTTCATATAGGAACCATTGGTTTGACTTGGATTCAGTTGTGACGATTGGATTACTATTGACATTTCCGACTCAAAGAAGGTTGGACTGTAGGAAATTAGCAATATATCATATTAGAATGTATCCAATCCTTCTGGTAATGGCAGTACTGATAATTTGTTGGGCAAAGACTGAGAGGATGCAGATTATTCTCACATATCATCACTTGACGAATTTGAGAATCTAATCTTTGCTAGGTTTCCAAGGTCAGAATATTGGAAATTATGCTTTGTGAACAAGAGATGTTTGACTCTTTTAAAAAGTGGCGAGCTTTACAAGATTAGAAAGGATTTTCATGCTAACGACCGGGGAAGGTAATTGGTGGGCATTTGATCGTCCCGTAAAAAGCTTCCATTTCCACCATCAGATCCCTGTTTTGCTTCTGGAGATAAAGAGACACTTTGTGCTGGTACTCGCCTTCTTGTTTCTGGCAGAGAGATTCATGGTCTAGTTATTTGGATGTATGAATTGGCTGAGAATAAATGGTACAAGGGTCCATCTATGATTAGCCCAAGATGCTTGTTTGCGTCTGCAATTTGTGGTACCTTTGAAAGGCCAGGACCACGCAATATTAGTTATTGTGAATACAAAAATAAACTGCAGAAAGTAAATAGTGCAAGAAATTTAAAGGAATCAACACAAGAATTGTTTTCGG
>CAIGRS010312427.1:0-10832 GCA_903798395.1 Fraxinus floribunda | reverse complement strand
GGCAACACCCAACTCATATGTTGCATAGCCAGAATTTCAACTTATAAACTTCCTATTCTAGCTATAAACGTGTATTCCCACCAAGATTTGGAATGTATGTATTTAAATGACAACACAATTGCACAGAAAATACATAATCAAGACTAATAGCATGCTGGTATGTGAGACTCTATATTATTAAGAAATCTTCACATTTTATCCTGCGCGAGTTTATCCAATAATGCATACTAAACAAGTAGTAAATGTGCAGGAAGCGCATTCTACGACTACCACTTAGCATCAAATTCCAGAAGTACTTGCTACAATCATTAGCCGTGATTAACAAGTTCCAGAACTAATATCAGAAACACAATATGCGACAAACATGTCTACATTTACGCATTCGATTACGCAAGTGAACTCTCATGTAAAAATAAGACAAATGGTGCAAAGTTAGACTATAATTCAACACATAATAATAGTGAGAAAGTACTTACTCTTCTCTCATTGATGTTGTCAGGCGTCAACCATCAGAATATCCCCATCCTCATCGCGCATTGCATCAAACCCCCACACGCTCCTTTCCCTGCTATCCTCTGCAACCTCTTCCATCACAATCGAACTACCAGAACCCGAATTCAACCCCAAACTTGGACCCGGTTCCTCAATGACCCTCCTCAAAACAGCCTCTTCAGGAGCCAAAACAGCCTCATACTCCTCCACCGATTGGGTCTGTGCCGGTCCGGACTCCAAAGGCAATTGGTACCGACACAAAGGGCAAGTGTTGCTCCGATTGAGCCACTCGGAAATACAATCCTTGTGAAAATAATGCTGGCAAGGCAATTCATTAACTGTTACACTTGTATCGGAATCGTTTTCGATCTCAAAACAATCCATGCAGATTGAACAAGACTGAAGTGGTGGAGCTAAACTTTTGGCGAATTTTTTAATTGGAAGAGAATCAACGAAGGATTTCAAAGCAGGAGTCAGTAGCTGAATACTCGGAGTAGTGAAGGAAAGTAATGAGTTATCGGAGTCGGATTCGTATTCGGTGTCAGATTCATCGGAGGTGTAGTAAGTGAATGATTGGGGGGAATAAGCCAGTAATGTTGGAGGAGATGGAGGGGGAACGGAAGGTGGAGGAGGCAGCGGAGGGGAAATTATGTGGTGAGGAATGAGGTGGCGGTGGTGGCATCGAGGACAGCGGAAAGAGTTGGGGGAAACGGTGGCGGTGGCGGGGATAGGTATTATATGAAAAGAATAGTTACAGTTGTAGCATCGGTACGAGCGGCGGTTGGTCGGTTCGATGATGGCTGCGGCGACGACATCGGCAGCGGAGGTGGTGGGAATTGAGGGAAATGCGACGGACTCCGGCGGAGTGGACATTGCGACAGACAGAATGTGAAGCGTTTTTTTCAGTATTTTCGCAATTTATATTTTTTGTTTTGTTATAAAACTAAACGAACAAAAAGAGAAATATAAGAAAATGAAATATAGATAATCAAAAAGTAATTATTATTGCAACTAAGCCCTTATTTATTTTTTATTTAAGTGAATTAAAAATTTAATGTCCTTCCTTCTACCAAATTTTATGATCAAGTGCGGAACACATAGTATTTTTATTGAGCCGTTACCATATCTCACGATATAATAATCAATATTGGTTGGAACAGTTTGGTAATGTAATAATTATGGAGGAAGGCTCCCTTGGGGCCAAAAGTATAAGTGGTGCTCGAACTCTGGTCAACTTGGACATAACCCGCGATTTACCTCCGCCGTTACTGAGGGGTCGATGGCTGGTGGTCCCGGAAATTAGTTTGACTAAATTGGAATACCTGGGTACCCAAAAAAAAAATGCACAAAACTTAGCATCAAGCATGCTTGTCATTGTTATTCTTGGGAAAATTGACACATCAAGCATCTCATAGTTGAACAGTAATCCTTGCTCAAGCTCTCGGTGAAGACCAAACAAAATTTCATTGATTCCGCCTTATTTTTATTTATATTTTCTTAATTCATCATTCAATTACGAAGTCCGACTCCTATTAACATAGGAATTGGAAATGGAACAAAAGGTGTGATCCACGCATATTGATATGTTGGAAACTATAGGTTATCCTTCAGCTTCTAATCGATTTGCTCATCAGGAGTACAATAATTATTTTTCTAAAATTTCCGTTTTGGGTCAAATTTTCCAAGATAATAAGAACATTATAAAATGCCTAAAATCAATTTGATTCAAACTTCCTTAAAATTTTTGAAATTGATCCAACATTATAAGCCACTGTTTGATCCACATTATTTTTTTCATTCTCATTCTTCTACTCATTTTTAACCATATATTCTTCTATAAAATAATATTTTCTATCACATCAATAACTTTTCCTTCTTTTTCAACCACATATTTCCCATCATATCAACCAAAAAAATACATTCTTTCAAAAATAATGTGCACCAAACAGGGGCTAAAATGCCTAAAATCAATTTTTTAAATTAAAGAAATCTTGGGTTCTTGTAACACGTACGCGTGCACTAAGATTTTAGACCGTTTCGATTTTGAGAGACATGAGGTTATAGAATACCTTTTTTTTTATAACTCGAGTGTCCAAAATTCGTCCGATTAATCCTATTGGGTGACTGTATTTCCTCTAATTCACCACCCCGAATAAATCGGATGCGGTCAATACTTATACAGAACACTACTTTTATCTGTAACTAGTGAAGCCAATAACTAGAGTTTTCAATAAACATGGGTTTTTTTCAACATCTTTCTAAAGTGACGCTATAATAGGTAATAGTGGTGGAAATGCACCTTTCGTTTGAAAATTAATCATCATATCGTTTCTTATTGTAACATGAGGATTCATTCAATTTAAAGTTATATACCGTACGTATGTTTGTGTTTTCGAGCCCAAATTCCATCACCATAAATTCAAAATAAAAATTATTTGGTTGGAAGACTGTTAGAATTATTAGATCGCTCAAGGAGAATGTCCAAAATTTATTTTATTCTGTTATAATATTTTGTAATAACTTTTTCATTAAATCATAATTTTTATAACTAACGTGTTTTCGTCACGATCAAACTTTTGTTACTTGAAATAGAAATAGAGAGCATGAAAGAGTTGCTAACAGCTGACTATGTTTATTTATCGAATATGCTCTTTTCTCTTCCATGACACAAGTCCGAGTAGCAAACTTCAAGATAGTGATTGAGATCAGACTTTCTAGCTATATTTATCAAGTACGTTTTTTTTTTTTGCCTCGTGATACAAGTTTGAGGGACAAACTACTGACTTACGTACTACAAAGTCTTGCTAAAATCTGTCATACTCTTCTCTATCATATGATATTGTGAGAATACTCAAGCATTTTTATCACAATAAATCATCACAGTTGGAAATGGTTTCTCCCACAATGGGATATCTATTAGCAAATTTCTTAGCCATTCAGCTTCTTTACTTGCATCAACCAAAGCAATAAATTCTACCAACCTAGTCGTGCTTTACATAATGATTCAACGCTTTCTTCACTACATCGGGAGGGACGACATTCTTGCTCCATAATGAGGCTTCAGGAGTCCTTTTCACAGTTTTGAATCCTCCTTCCATTGGTAGATTGAAGCAACAAGAAGAATCCACGCAAGAGGTTCAAGCATTTTGGTTGGTTATGTTGGATGTTAAGAGCATTAAGACTTTCTAGGTTTATTTATCGAATATGCTCTTTTCTCTTCCATGACACAAGTTCAAGTAGCGAACTTCAAGATAGTGATTGAGATCAGACTTTCTAGCTATATTTATCAAGTACATTTTTTTTTGCCTCGTGATACAAGTTTGAGGGACAAACTACTGACTTACGTACTACAAAGTCTTGCTAAAATCTGTCATACTCTTCTCTATCATATGGTATTGTGAGAATACTCAAGCATTTTNCTACTGACTTACGTACTACAAAGTCTTGCTAAAATCTGTCATACTCTTCTCTATCATATGATATTGTGAGAATACTCAAGCATTTTCTAAAGACAAAATGTATGCTCCTACCTTATGCAAACCTTCCATCCTCTCTTAGAGCACACATCCGAGGGTCCTTATATTTCCCTGACATATTTTTTCATCGAACAACTTTTTTTATGTTCGTCAACATCAACATCTAAGAGTTTACTCCTTGAAGGTAAGTTCTAAATCATAACATCGTGATTCACCAAATTCCTAAAATCCATGTTATAAAATGATTTTCTTTTACGAATATTGATCTTATATTCAGAAAACTCAATTTATTTATCACCCTCTCAAATTCATAACGTTGTTAAAGATCCATATCTCCCGAGTCATGATTTTGTATAGTAAAAAATTCGAGAATATCACATTCCCTTGTGCAAGAAGATCGGGGTTTGTAGTAAGGAGGGGGTTTGGATGGAACAAGAGGCAAAAAGCTAGAAGAGCGCTTTCCGGCAACGAAGTTAGAGCATCTCCAAAAGACTCTCTATTTTTAAAGAGAATATTCTATCATTTGGAGAGTATCTATAAATTTAGAGAGTTAAAATTTTGAAGTACTCCAACAAACTCTTTATATTTAACACTTCATTTTACCACTCCCAAGAAATGTTTATTATTTTTCTTTATATTTTATTTTAATTAGTTTTTCTTTAGATTATTTTATTGTTTTCCTACATTGAAAATTGAAACTTTTTGAATGCATTTAATTATAAAGAGTGGGTTTGGCTCTCCAAATTTGGAGAGCCAAATCCACTCTCTAAATTAAAATGTTAATTTAAAGAGTCTCTTGGAGCATGATTTTAGATGATCACTCTTTAAAATAGAGAGTATCTCATGTTTAAAGAGTCTCTTGAAGATGCTCTTAGAATGGAGAAATGAGTATTTAGGACTTGCCACATCACCGAAATGGAGAAATTGAATTCATAGTCCTCAATTTATAGTTAAATAATTATTTAAACTTTAATTCCTATTTCTTGATAAAGAAGTCCTTAATTTTCAATTTTTTACAGCTATTAAAGTCCAAGAATATTGCTATAACAACAAGAGAAATTGACACAAGTATCGCTAAAATAGAAATACGATACCCTTCTCAAGTAGAAAAATTTTAATATCTTCTAAAACCTTTTTTAATGAAAAAAAATTAAAATACTTTTATTACTAGTCCTAAAATTTTGACTAGAGTAAAGCAAATTCCAACAAGAATTGTTTCATACACGAAAAATTTCAAGATACTATCACGAGTCATTCGAAAAAAGTGTTGATATAGAAAAAATGAGTAATGCTATGTAACCGCACCACAATTGCACAACATAATATAGTTAAATGATATGTCTAATAAAACAAAGGGAGGTTATACTCACCAATTTTTTCCCCCCATAAATACATCAAATTTTAATTACATTAAAAGTTATTAATATTTATTTATTATCACACTTATATGTTTAACTTCTTTCTTCATCAATTCTCATTTTTAACATTTCACTAATTAGAAAATCTTGTCATTAATCGTGATTTTCATCCAAAAATATTGTTAACATACTTTAAAATGGACCCAAATATTTAATCATATTTTTACACTATTATTTCTTTTGCTTATTCAAAAATACAACAGGTAGATGATTTTTTTATTGTGGATATATTTAGCCTAAAATATAGGGCTAAAAAACTCCCAAACCGAATTGAACACAACCGAACTCGATCCAAGCGATTCTTCTTAAGCTAAATACTGAATGGGTATCTGAATAAAAAATCGACGGGTTTGGTTTGGTTTTCGGTTCTAGACGAAGAATCGAATAAGAACCGAATCTTCTTAATTTTTTATTTTAAATAAGTTGAATTATTTTATTTTTTTCTAAATAAATTTGCTAACTAATTAATTTAGTCTTAATCCTAATATGATTTTACTATTTCTAATTTTCAATCAAGCCCAACTTAATTAAATTGATCTAAATTGTACTCAAATCTCTTATTCTAACGTAATGTCGTTTATGTCGTTCTATTATTGTAAACTTATCATCTTCCTCTTCTTGTGATTTTAATAGTCAAATTTATGAAAAACTCAATGAAGAGGTGCAAAAGATATTACGAGATTGAATTACGTTATTTTGTAAGGGTTAAGATTAAACAGTTATTGTCGAATTAATATAGCATTATTGTAAATATTATGGAACTCGAGAACCGAATCGAACCGAATTCGAACGGTTTCATAATGAAATTTGGACCCCGACAGCTCCATTTTACTAAATATTCGAAAATTCGAACTGAATTTGATAATGTCCAGCCCTACTAAAATAAATATCATATCCTTATATTTCATTAGATTTACCACTAGGAAAAATTCATAAATAAGGTGTATACTTTACACCAAATCAAAAATCAGGTTTATAGTTTGAAAATTCAAAAATCAGATTTTTTTTTTATGAAATAATAAATTATTAAATATTTAATTATAATATAATATAATAAACTCATCCCACATGCACCACCCATACCACTCCGGGGACTATTCCGACGACCATTCCGACCACCACTCTTCTCCGACGATCGTTTCGACGATTGCTCCGATTTCAGCAATTATTCCGGCGACCATTCTGGCCACAGATTTATAATTTATTGTCACAGTTCAAAAAATTTATAGGTCACAATTAATTCGTTAGTCACAAATTTCAAAATTAGTTGGTCACAGATCAAAATTTATAGGTCACATAATCAAAAATTTCCAAATTAAATGGTTACAGATTTTTTTTAACGATCACGGATAAAAAAATGGTTAATTTCATTGGTCACATATTTTCAAATTTATTGGTCACAGATTATTTTTCAGTCACATATTATCAAATTTTTAGGTCACAGATTATTTTTTAAGTCACATATTGTCAAATTTTTAGGTCACGGATAACCAAATACTTGGTCACATACCACTAACACTACTTCAACCACCGCCAATACACAAAACACCGCCGCAACCCACAACCACCAAACAAAGCACGGCCACCACCTTAAACGCTGATCCACCACCACAGACGCCACCACATAAAGCATCTCAGACACAAATCAGATCCACCACACAAAAATTGAACCCAAACCGCAAGCAGATCTGAGCCCCACCATCACCACGATCGCACGCAGAGCACCGCGACTACACAAACCCGTAGCCATCGCTCACCCCAACAAAAAAAAGCCTAAACCTACAGCCACCATCTCCACCACACAATTACCTCGGCCATCATCCACAAATCACAACCACCACCTCATCAAATCAGCCATCTTCTTCACCTCTACCACACTGCACCACAACCATCAAACACAGCACAACACAACGAATGAAGAGAAAACAGAGAATTCGAAGCAGGTAGAGAACCAAAGGTCGAACCATAATTTGAACCCTGTGGAATGGGCGGTGGAACACTGTTAAAAAATGCCGAATCTGCAAGGTACGACGACGTCACCGCCAGAGATGGAGAGCAGGCGGAGAAGATGGCAGACGTCGTCGTCGGGCAGAGATGGCAAACAACGTCGTTGAGCGCTGCTTCGTCGCTGTCCGTTTCTTTGCTGCAGTTTGTTGCTCCGATGACGGTGTGTGGCAAAGAGAGAAGATAAGGAAGAGAGGAAGAGCCAGGAGAGAACGAAGAGAGGAGGGGAAGGAAAAATGATTAGGGATTTAGGGTTTGGGATTGAAATTCTGGGCGGAGGTTAGGTGGTAGGGGGTATATAGATTAATTTAATTTTATAATTTTATTATTGATTATTAAAATGATAAAAACCTGAATATTGAATAAATAAAGTCCACACCTGATTTATGAAAATGAATATTTAAATACCTGTTTTTATGTAATTTTCTCATTAAAATTCTAATTATAAGAGAATTGAAAGGCGGCTGAGAGACGGTATATATATACCACGCAACAGAATATAAAAGCGGTGGGGTTCTTGGGGCTTAAATTATATTATACATACTAGACCCCGCCGCTGGAGAGAACAAGAAAGGGTTTGTGGCTGAAAATATAGAATAATGCTGGGAGTACATGTTCATTTTTACATGAACCTTACAGCATTTTAAAAACTGATTACGTGGCACTTTTCAAAAATAAAAAAACCAATTGATCGGCTGAAAATTAGGAAAGTGGGAAAGCGTGAGAAAACACCTCTATTACCTCTATTTTCAGCCCACAATAATAATTTTCTCCCACACTTTCAGACCTCAGCCGTGCGAAAACCTGCCATTCTTCATCCCGGCTCGGAATGCAGCTGAAAATATTCATTCCCATTTTCGGGCTCTTCATCATGAGATGTTCGGCTTGTAAATGTAAAGACATCTTCCCCATTTTCGGACATCCCCATTTTCGGTTGAAAATATTCATCCCCTCTGTTGCGAAAGAAACGCTCTTTATGCCCGTTGAGAGTGGTGGAATACTAAGCTCGTCCCCCGTTATTGTGCTTTTATTGTTTCTGCCATTCATTGTAGACTGAACTGCACATGGACAGTTGAACAAGAAGGAACCTCATCAATAATCCCAGATTGACCTCCGTCGAGCTCCTCTTTTCCCCTTTTTGTGGACCGGAAGCGAACAAGGTAACATTCAATTTATCTGAGTCGAATTTAGAATGTTACATAATGCAGGGTGAGAGTGGCAGCCAACAACAGTTCTAATAAGAAATAGTAGCTTCTTATCTAGTTGCTGGTCCGGCTTCCACTCAAAGTAAAACAAGTCTGGGGATTGTTGCATGACACTATTGGGAAATTATTGTTGTATAAATGTTGGTGAACTCTTTTGGTATATTGATAGTTGTTTTTGGATGGTTTTGTTAGTCTTGCTATTTATCTTGTGTATGGCAAAGATTGTTGCATGAAATTATTGGGAAATACCATTCTATCAATGGAAAATTTGTTGGATCGATTAACCTGCAATTCTTGCAGATTTTTTCCTCTTTCAGGAAGCATATTCTCTATGAATTTTTTGGGGTTCTTACATTCGAATAGGTTGGAAATGTTGGTTGAATTGGTCAGAAATGTGTAGAATTCCTGTGGAATCTGTGGATGAACCAACAAGGATTAAAAACGAGTTGATAGAAACTGTGTGCATTATTTCATTCATTTCATGATTCATAGATTTGTTTGTAATTGCTTTTTACAACAAACCCGTGACTAGTATTGTTTGAAATTTGCTATTTTAGCTATCATATAGGGGCTGAACTTGGTTAACTGGTGGACAAGATCTATAGCTTTATGGTGATTATAATGCAGGAGAAAGAATGCAGGATAATAAGCCATATGTTGTTGAGCAGATGCATATACAAGTATGTAATGCAAATTAGATGGTTGAAATTGAATGTCACTTGTCTCTACATAACTATTTTCGATACCATGAACAAAACGAACACAATACAAATATGTATTCAACAACTAACTACTAAACATGCCAACCAACAACAATTTCATCTTCCATACTACTCCACACGTCCTGTTCCCTTACGAAATGTCACTTTCACTAAAATCTCGACGTCTCGTTTGTCAGCTATTCGAGCAAGAGAGTCAAACATTCTGGGCAAATCTTCGGCTTCCTCATTCGCCGCAACATTCGAATCTGAATACCCTCTATTTCACCGTCTTTACTGAGACCTGTGATGAAAAATCGAAGGATGTAAGATTTCTTGCTTTAGCAAGAAGAAACACTCTAAAAAACTAGCTCCACTATAAACAAGCAGAATGGTATTTTTGGAGTATACAAACTGTAATATATTTCCTTAATGACCAACCTCATTCAATTACAAATTTACAATTATCAAGAAATAAAGAAAGAAACCTCAAAGCCAACGATCAAGTTTTCTCGTCTTTTACTTGCTTGCTATTTAACATATGAATTTTGAATTTTTGGTTTTACTTCTCGACAAGTTTCTTTAAAGTACCACTGAATACTGTACTTGGAGTATAGGAGGCATCACATTGAACATAATTGAATAGAACTCAACAAAATCAAACTCACTAATTACCCCTTTACACGAGATTCAAACTCAAAACTACAAAAATTTGAATACCGAGTTGTCTGACCACTTTGGAAAAAATCGTTTGGGTAAAAGTCGTGAATAAATATACTTAACTGCTTACCCACCGGTGGTTCAACGCTTTGGTTAGAGGTTTGTTGTTCTGTGGTGGTTTCACGCACTCACCAGCGGAGGAGTAGCGTTCGAGGTCGACTTCGAAAATGGTTCTGAAGCTAAGCTTTCACAGGCCCGGGGTGGACTCCAAAGACTAGCCTCTCATCGATTTCAACAGAGTGCTACGGCCAGATATATCGCCGTTGCCGTCCCGTCGTCGGTAATTGAATTCCCACGAGAGAGTTGAAGCAAGGAGTAGTAAGAAGATTTTGAAATGTTTAGGTCTCAATCATGCATCTCCTCTCTTTTCATTCTCTTTCCTTTATGTCATTTTCCCTTTTTTTTATTGTTTTCCAACTGCTACATCAGCAAGTTTAAAATCCTGTAATGTTCCTGTGAAAACGATCATGTACTCCTAGCAGCACTGGAAAATATAAGATACACACAGAAATCAGCCGCTGGAGAGAAATGGAAAAAAGATTTTTGGGAGCTGAACAAAATATACATACTGGAACCCGCGGCAGAAGAAGAAAGAAATGCATATTTGAAATTGAAGAAAAAAAAGGGATGCGGCAAATTGATTTTTGATTCAGCAGATTAATTGTTGGCCAAAATTAATCAAGTTTCGTCAATTTTTGGTGATGTCGTTTTTCTTTTATTTATTTAATTTCAATATCATGTTACGCTAGATTTTTATGTGCTAGGATTTACGATGAACCTTGCATTGTGATATTTTAATTCTTTATTTTACAATTTGAT
>CAIGRS010312409.1:0-15840 GCA_903798395.1 Fraxinus floribunda | reverse complement strand
AATTTAATTTTCTGATCATTCCCGAATATATTTCTGTGAATTAGTTCTCTTTTAGCTAAATGAGCTCGTCTATGGAAGCTGCAAGACCACTAATGGGTGAAATTAATTTTTTGGATGAACTTTAATTTAGTGATTAGGTTGGTTTTTGAAGTGCCTGATTGAAGCCCTCTCTCTCTCTCTCTCTCTCTAGTCAACATCTGTAACATGTTTAAGATGTTTAATTTAATTTTCTGATCATTCCCGAATATATTTCTGTGTTATCTTTTAGCTAAATTAGTCGTCTATGGAAGCTGCAAGACCACTAGTGGATGAAATTAATTTCGTTTGGGTGTGACAAACTATTATAATTATATATATAGGTTGTGAATGGAAAAGAGCTGTGCATTATTTTTGTGTTTGGTTGATGGTGAAGATAAATTATTGATGGATTTGTCTACGAGTGAAATAAGAATATCCAGTTGGGATCAAAGAAGAGAACGTGGAGAAAGGCCAACAAGGATGGGGAAGAAGTGGTCCTATCTTCATGTATTGTCATCTATCAATCCAGGTCATTGCTCATGCTAATGCTTAAATTCATTGATGACACTTCTCAATGCTATCTTAATTGTTTTCGGGTTTTCATATCTTTTACCACATTTTAATTACGATAAAGGTCGTCATTCTTTGTTTATTGTAGCATCGATGAATTATGTCCACAATTTTTTTCGTCGGATTCTTCAACCTTCTATTAATTAACATATCTGGTCTTCATGATGTTTCTTTCCAAATATTTGTTTGTGTGTTTCTAAATGAGAGGCAAATATTTAATTTCCTACACTTTGCATTTATTGTTTTTTTGTTCAATTGAAAATATGTGAGGTAAATAACTCATTTAACACCTTTTTAACCGACTTTTTGGACAAAACATGTTATCAGAAACGAGATGTGTTAGTCTATGGAAGGTTGAAATTAAATATGCGTTAGGGATATATATAATTGCGAGACCTTTAATGCGATTAAAATATAGTGCAACAAGAGAAAAATGTGGTGCCAATATAACTACCCATTACTTTCAAGTTTCCCCCACATTTTTGGTTTCTTATCTTGTCCACCAACTTACTGTATGTGTCGGTGTTATATCTTTTATCATGTAACATGTATCTGGGAAGCAAGGTCAATAGCTGAAGTGACTAGTCTTCTGCATTATCTTCAATTTGCATATTGTACTTTATCTTGCAATGAATTTGCTGCAGATAACTATGACAACTTGTTTCAAAGCATTTTCAGTTTGTGTTGGAAAATGGTTATTAATTTTTATACTATCTTACCAATATCCAAGTAATTTTACTGCATTATCTCTGCAGTAAGTTGTGGAATGCATTTGTTAAGAAAATGACCCCTCATTTGTGTCTCCTGATGTCTAGGCAGATTTGAAAATGGACTTTATTATCTACCGCACTTGTAGCAAGTTAGTTAATTTAGGAAAACAAATATATGAGAAGTTAATACTGCATAGTTAAAATATACACGGATTTAGTAACTAGGATATTGACTATGATACACCCAAACATCTACTCAGATGAGTAGTTTGTCGTGTTGAAATCGATACTTTTTGAACACTCCATAACATGGACTGACAAGTTACATACTATACTCAATTTATATATATATATATATATATATAAACTTCTAACACTCGAGATACTTTAGGGACACTTCTCGGACGTGTTCAACATAGGATGTGTCATGTTTAAAGATATATTATGTAAAGTTAATTTTTATATAAAATATAAATGGACGTGTCGGTGTCATTTTTTTATTTTTTGAAAAAAATTGTCAGTGTCCGTTTGTCTTTTCAACTTGGGCTCTACTGTGAGGTGGGGGTTACTGAACCCCACCGATCAGACACAAAGGAGGAGGGTGGAAATTTTTTTGTTCATTTTTTAATGACGTCAGTCCCACATGAGACCCACCTCATGTGAGAGGTGGTAAGATTTACTCTTTCAACTTAGGATTTTGACAAAGTAGTCCCCACCTCATTATAATTAAAAAACTTGTTGTGGATGCCAAATTTCCACTCCTTTTTTAATGAACCTACTTTGCTGGGCACCTTTTTGGGGCGTTTGATGGACATTATTGGGAAGAAAATGTATTTTACGATGTGATGTGATGAAAAATATGTAATTAAAAAATAAGGAAAAATTTTAGATTTACGTGTAATATTATTTTATTGAAGAATGTGATTAAAAAATGAATTTTGGGAAGAATGTGGATCAAACAAGTACTTAGCTTCACTTTCACTTGCCAAAATAAATTTCATACAATCGAATTCCATTACTAAATATCACATTGGCTTGGTTCAGTGTCAAATTTCCTTCCTTCAATTACTTTTTCAAACGCATACCAATCCTTTTCTTTCCACCCAAAATCTCTGTCCCTCCCTCCCCTTTCCATAAGCAACTTGCAAAGGTGTGTGTATGCCGCAGTCGTCTGACCGATGATGTCCCACTGAATTCAAGGTTAGCAGAGTGTCTAAGTACACTTGAATTCTTACTGGTATGAACTGTATTCTCTCCATTTGTGGCTTATCATTCACAATTTAAAGTCAACCTTTATTTGTATTTTCTTAATTTCCAGGGCACTGTGAGGACGAATGGAACCATTGCATTACAGCTGCATGTATTAGAAATATCTAAGATTTTGCTGAGAAAGTGTACCTATATTTGTCAGATTCAGAATGCCGGCGCCTCTTGCTCCATATCCAACTGTTTCAGTACCTTTCACGCCACCCGCCAATGGTAAGAGTGGCGAACCTTTTTGGCTCAAGAAAATGGAGCTCGATATATATGACACAACTAAAAAACAAAATTCCGTACCTTAATTATTCTTCGCTTCTCAGTTAATTAAACACATGAAATCCCGACCTCGTTAGTCCGATTGTAAATTGAGACAGATCATACCCATTGAACAAGATGGATGGATAATTCTACATTTCTCTCGTAAATTTGTTTTTTAATAATCCCATTATCCAAGAACATTTTTCCTCCGTCTGAAAAATTTATAAATGGTTTATAAATAGTAGTGGGTCAAACAAAATGTGTAGATGATAATGAATAGATGTTATGAACGCGTGGATAGAATTAATGTTTGACTTGACAGAATTTACAAACCAATTTACAAGTTATATAAAAATTGATCTTCAAATTGCAGCAGAGGAGTAGTTTTCTGATTTGTGGATTACATAATACTTATCTGTCCTTATGATGGTTATTAGGTGCACAAAGCCAGCTTGTGTGTTCTGGTTGTCAAAACCTTTTAATCTATCCAGTTGGAGCAACTTCTGTATGTTGTGCTGTATGCAATGCAGTCACATCTGTACCTCCTCCCGGTATATATATATATATATCCAGAATAGTTCAAATATTTTCTACGACTCCAATATTTATTTATATGCCGAACGGCCCTTGAGCAGGCACCGAAATGGCTCAATTGGTATGTGGAGGTTGCCACACATTACTAATGTACATTCGAGGCGCAACAAGCGTGCAATGCTCATGTTGCCACACCATCAATCTAGCTTTGGAAGGTACAGATTTATCTACCTGTGTCTTCCTCTCTTGAAAAATCGTAAATAACTAGTGTCGGTTGTTGTAGCAAATCAAGTAGCACATGTGAATTGTGGGCATTGTCGGATGCTGTTGATGTACCAATATGGGCCACCATCTGTAAAATGTGCAGTTTGCAATTTTGTGACACCAGCTGGGGTAAGAATGAAATTCACTTCAAAATAATACTGTTTCTTAGCGTTACAATAATAAAACGGTTTTCTAATAATTCTTTATCTTGACCTTCTCGCTGCATCAGCATATATTCTTCAATTCCTACTTTTTACTTTCCATTACTATTTAACTCCTGTTGTAACGAATGCCACAGGCTTCAACAAACACCACTGAACAAAAGTTCAACAGATAATTGTGAAAGAGAGAGCGTTGGCTCTAAGAAAATTCAAGATCTCAGTTCCCATCCTACATTTCTTCAGCAGTGCAATGCCTCATAACAAGTACACGTACAGAGTTATTTTCCCGTCGAATTATACAAAATAACAAGGTTTCCCCAACTGAATGTATGAGAGGAAACTTGAGTGTTGCAAAAAAATAAAGATAACAATTTTTCTAAGTCAATTCATTTGTTGTTGTTTTTTCCCAAAAACAAGGGTGTTAATATTAGGGTATTTGAACTAGGAACCACGTTTTAATGTCTTGCACTTGCTCCAAAACTAGCAAAATTGGACGTTTAGTAGATATTTACCTTCAATAACTTCATAGTTTGTTGGAGTGCAACGCGGAATGATTGTTGAACATACATAGAGAGGACATGATTCAAATGAACAATTTATAATTTATGTTTTATTCGTTTTAATGTCAACTTCATGTTATAAATAAGATAATTTTAACTGAATGTCCCTTTCGATTCAAATATATAGAAAGCATAAAGTACACATTATGTTATCGTATACATAAAAAAAACACGCAACCCATGTAGGTAAAACTAGTGTTATTAAATCATGTCTATTGGTAAATCATGTGCGAAGGAGATACATTAAATATATTCACATATGAAAAATCGAAAACTCCGAATTGTATACAATATTTCATTGAGAAAACAAAAGGATTGTATTAATTAATTAAATAGTTAGATTTTCCTTTTATATACTAGTTCTGAGTCAACTCTTCGACCCCAGAAGAAACCTGAAGGCAGTGAAAGTTTGAGGCTATAATAGGTATATGATGTCCTGAGATGTCTGGGCCTCCCATGCGTTAGATGTCTTCAATGAGTTTATAGCCTTCCATTGGACCCTGCCTCGAATAAGCCGTTTTCCAGGGTGGGAGATTGTTAAATAGAATGGATAACTCTTTGAAAGGCTCCCAGCCTCTCCGAACTCTTATCTTACCTTATAAACAAACACAAACACAAACTCATGAAACAAATAAAACACCTAATCAATTATACGTTCTAGTAAATAAATAAATTAAATAGTTTCCACTGGAATGAAAAAGAGCCCATTTTGATGCCTAAACATATAGAATTTGGTCAAAAAACTACAGCTCATGCAGCTGCACTTTTGAATTAAATTAAGGAGTCCCAATTCTAGAAGGTGCAAGATAGCTTGGAGAACTTATTATTGGAATAATTTGTGTGCATACGTAGGTATGATCATTGTCAAGGTGAAGTTCTTGGACATAAATGATATATCTACATAACTATAGTAAAAAATGTTGTCTTTGTAAATGACCATTCTATTCCTACAGCCTAAGTTATTATGTCTATTGTATTTTTTGTAGCCCTAATTTTTTCCTAAAAATATGAGGTTTTGATTTTCATTAAAATATACAAAAGTCTATTGACTTCTTTGTTTCTTTCTCTAGCTTATAAAAATAACTACATATGTAAATATGTTTTATTGCTTGCTACAACGTTCCAAGTGCAACATACATTCATAATGGGAAATGCTGAAGTAGAAAGTTGTACACTGGTTTATAGATTAATATGATTATTACATTGCAAAGTTAGCCGTTGACATGGACCACACAACGAGTGACTGGGATTTGATGCTTTTGAAAACTTTTTAATGCATATGGAGCAATTTAGAATTGGATTAAACCATATGTACAAATAATTTTTTGACAGAAGTTTTACACCCACTCACATGTGTGGGGCCCATTGGAATAAAAATGAAAAAATACCCACCCGCCCCCTGCATTGTGTGTATCTAATTTTCTTATGTGAAACCATGTTTCAGTACATAAATCATGGCTCTTTAGAATTACTCTGCAGTACATGAAAAAGCAGATAAAAATGCAACACTTATATAACTGCCTTTTTTTTGTCATCTTTCAATGATAATCTGTCAGTGTCCATTAGTATGATTTCTGTGAATTTTTCTCTACCTATAGTATTGTTGAGCAATTTAACAGTGGGCATATGATGTAGATGAAGCTTATAGGAAAGACCAATAATTGTACGTGAAAACTCAAACTTGTTGATTTGCTCACGATTTATCAAAATTTGAATGTCATTATTAAGGCTTACAATTTTAAAGATAATGACGAAAATTAAAAGCCCTAATCTTCATTATCAATCCGCAATAAACGAAATTGAATTTCAAATTCATTTACTAAAAAAAATTCCAGAAATAAAGTTGCTAAAAAAAGGAAAAATGCATTTTCAGAAGCTTAAATGATAGAATTTGGTAAAAAAAGGTCGTACGTAAGGGACAAATCCAGAGTTTTTCTCGTTGGACTGCTTCCATACAAAATTGATCTAAATTTCTCCGAAACGGACACTCCAAAATATTATATCTATTTGCACCGATCCCACTTTTCCTTGAAATCTTCTTTCTTTCTGCACCCATCATCAACACCTGAATTCATGAGGTTGATTATATCATCAATGCAAGAAGGTAAATGCTTTTCCAAACTAGTTAATTTGGTGCAAATTAAACTATGCTTGCTTGAAATAATATCAAAATCCTATTGTTATTTCCAAATTAAATCAATCCATTATCCACATTAACATCATTATGTGCTGTTCTGCTATAATTTATGACTCTATGGTGATAATCAATCAATGTAATTACAACCAGAAGTGGAACAAATCAATAAATTTGAAAAATGAACATCAGATTCTATTCGGACATCCATCAGCAAATTAATTTTAGAATTCAAACGAGAAGGATATTAATAATTACAAAATCATAAACATAAGTTGGCAGAGAATATGCATGGTGGAATAAACTGCTGGACCTCATTCCATATTCTGCATTTTAATTGCATGCTAAATGCTGACCACAAGAGAAGTCCACTGGTGAATGTTACGTGACCTTTCAAGCACTTACCATAATGTTTGTCTCTTTTTAAGAAACCACGGCATAGAATCGTATGCAAAGTAAAATTTGCTGGCACTGAATTCGAATATAAATAGGTTAGCTACACAATAAATCTTCTCAACAATCTCAAACAAGAGCAATTAAGCATTAATGCCATTAATTCCCTCTTCACTTAAAGAATAAAAAAAATGATAGGACGGGAAGATGTGTACACGGTGGTGGTGGCCATGACACCACTGTATGTAGCTTTGATTTTAGGGTATGGGTCCATTAAATGGTGGCGTATATTCACTCCCGAGCAGTGTGAGGCCATAAACCGCTTAGTTTGCTATTTCACCCTACCGCACTTCACTTTAGAATTCACAGATCATGTTGATCCTTTCAAGAAGAATTATTTATTCATTGGAGACGATGCCATATCAAAAGTAATTATTGTTACGGTTTTGGCATTATGGGCTAAGTGTAGTAGCAAAGGTAGTTATTGTTGGTCCATAACAAGCTTCTCCTTGTCTACACTTACTAATTCACTTGTTGTTGGGGTGCCCCTTTTGAAAGCTGTGTATGGACCTATCACCTATGGCTGTTGACCTTGTTGTTTAGTTTTCAATAATTCAAGCCATCGTGTGGCTAACAATCCTATTGTTCGTCTTTAGAAATTAGACGAACTGAGAATAATTTCTATTCTAATAATAATAATACAAATGCTTTAGCCTTAGAGATAAAACGCTAAAGATTTGGAAGAAAATGCTACTGCAAAGACGGAGGATGAGGTGAGCAACACCACCAGACCATCTCTCTGCTCTTTGCTGAAAGCTGTTGGCCTCAAACTTGCATTGAATCCAAACTCATATGCATGTATAATAGGCATCATTTGGGCATTCTTAGCTAACAGGTATATATAGGCTACTGTACTATAGCATTCGATTAGTAAATTCTTACACGAAAATCATGTCAAAAGCTGGTACAGGCACTGCCATGGTTAGCATGGGTGAGAGACTGATCATATCCCTGCATGTCTAAACAAATTACACGCGCACACACAGCAAAAACTAAAGCATATATAATTATGTTATCTATGTGTCCCTATTGATCAGGGTTGTTCATGGCAATGCAAAAGAAAATAATTGCCTGTGGTGCAAGTTTAACTGTATTTGGAATGGCTTTGAGATTTATTGCTGGACCACTCGCCATGACCATCGGTTCGATTGCAGTGGGTTGTATGGCAATGTCTTGCGTAGCTTCCTCCAACATTCTCACATTACTTCGAAATGGCATAGAATTTAATGCAGAAAAGTAATCTCCTATCATCGGAATAAAATGTCTGAAATACAGGGTACTAGGCAACGATATATTCCTTATTCTTTGATTTATTAATTATTTTTACTTTGCAGGCGGCAATGCCACAATCCATTACCTCCTTTATTTACGCAATTAACGAATTGCAATATTTTTGATTAGTTGATTATATGAAAATTAAATTAACAGAAATTTATTTTCAAATTTCAGTGTTATCTTTGGAATGATTTTGTCCCTCCCGGTGTTGATCGGTTATTACGCAGTTTTGGAGTTTGTACATTGATGATCTCTATGAAGTTGTTAATACGTAATACCTTACCTCTTTAATTACATTGAGGGGAACATAAGAAGACCCAAAATGATAAATTTGCATGGACTACCCCCTTACAAAAGTGTAATAATCAGAAAGTCACTAGAAATAAATCAATTTCCCCCTCTGATGTGCGAAAATCTATCCAAGTGAAGGAGCACTACACCTCTTATCTCCTTGGGTATGAGAATAGCGAGTGTGAATTTGATTGCTATATATGTGTATTTTCTTTTACCAACGGGTAATTGGCACAAAACGTCTGTTTTTATTTGCTATCATTGCACAAATCTTCTCTATTGTTTAACTTTTGACATTTAGACTATCAAATCNACAAAACGTCTGTTTTTATTTGCTATCATTGCACAAATCTTCTCTATTGTTTAACTTTTGACATTTAGACTATCAAATCGGATTTTCTTAGTGTAAATCACACATGTTGTCTCATTACATCCATTTGCTCTGTCAAATAGTCGCATGCAGGTGCCTCCGGGGCATATCCAAGTCGGCAAAGGAAGGGCATTGCTGGGCTTGCAACCTCAGCGTGAGGAGTTCGATTCCTGATTGGAGCAGCTGAGTGATGTAATAATTAATATTAGCTGGAGTAGTTTGGTGATGTAATAACCATAGAGGAAGGCTCCCTTGGACCAGGAGTATAAAGGCTGCTCGAACCTTGGTCAATTTGGGCATAACCCGCAGTTTACCTCCTCTAATTACTGAGGGACCGGTGGCTGGTGATCCAGAAAATTAGTCTGGCTAAGTTGGGATACATGGGTACCCAAAAAAAAAAAAAAAATAGTCGCATGCAGGCCACTTGTGTGATTTGCTTAGTAACATTTTGGTCAACATACTAATTGTCCATCTTTTTCCACCTAATCCTAGTTATTCTGAAATGATAATACTGTGTGAGCGTGCGCGAGTGTGTACGCGTGTATAATTATAATACCAAGCCATGTAAAATCACACCCAAATCTTCTTTTATTTGCACAAGAGAAAAACAATGGATTTAATTGAATAACTGTTCACTAAATTTTACCCTAAGTTATTTTCATTAGAAATTCTGCGTTTTAGATCATTTGCATTCTCGAAGGAAATTTCGAATTGGGCGTTGTACATAATCTCTAGTTTAATGGGTTGACGAGTTTTTACTTGTCAAATATTGAGTTTGTAGACATTTGGCGAGTTAAATGGTCAAATCTTGTGTTTGCTATGGAATCTCAAGTTTGTTGGCAAACCTCGAATTTCTTGGGCAAATCTTGAGTTTACTATGTGATTAAGTGCATAAGGAATTAAGGTTTATGATGAGGTGGGATCGCAAAGGGAAAAATGATTTCATAATAATTTCGAGTTTGTCCGCTTTTGACGAATTACTCGTCTAATTTTATTGGAAACGGACCAATGATCATAACTCATGACCTCTGGCCATGATGTACGTCGAATTTTGTTGATAATATCTCATTCAATAAAACTCGATTCGTATTCCGTTTGTTGGAGGTAGAGATTGCAACGGGACGGGTTCGGGGCAGGGCACCCCCGTCCCGCCCCGCACCATGCCCTACCTTAGACGAGTTCGAGGCGCGGGCTTGCCCCGTTTAATTTTTTTTTTCAAAAATTTTCAGTTAAATAAATTTTTTTTAATTTGTAATTAATTTTTTTTTATTCTTTACAGGACGGGTTCGAAGCACTTCGAGACGGGGCACCCCTTTCCCGCCCCGCCCCGCCCCACCCGTCGGGGAGGGTTTTTGTCGCCCCATTCAGGGCGGGACGAGTTTTTTTGCCATCACCAGTTGGAGGACAATCCTAAATTTTAGGAGTTTCCATTTAAATTGTTATCTCCAATTTGTCCATTTATGAAAAAAAAATTGTTTTTTTATTTTAATTTTAATTTTTCGAATTTTGCTATGATTTTACTATTTAAAGCATTGTAAGTCCTTTGAGGCCACAGTTTTGAATTGAATAAGAATTTCTCGTGAGTTTTTCTTATATTTGTGAGATTGTTCATCTTTTTATAATCTTCTGCTACGTCACTATGTAAAAATATTTTATGTGCAAATTAAGCAAAAGTCGAGTGTGGTGATCAAATGTAGAGTTTTCTTGCAATTTCTTGTCTTCTCGGCAAGAGCTGATGAGAGATAGGCTAGAGCTGGCATCTATTATTTTGCTAAAACAGAACAATATATATTTTTATTACATTTAATGTTAACATCCACTAAATGCCATAGTTATCAAGCTTTCCATAATTCAAAGGGGAGCATAAGTTCGAATCTTTCTCATTGCATTGGTTTTAATAACAATGCTTCAAAGTAAACGAAAATATTAAACTTAAAATAACTAAATAAGAGATTGTTCTAGTAGATATTCGAACTCAAGACCCCCTGCTTGCTAACAAGTCTCTTGCCCACTGATCTACAAGTGTTTCTTTGAAAACAAAAGAAATTATCAAATATATATCCAAGAAACTATATACATTGACACCAAATTTTTTTTAATGCCGACAAATCCAGTAAGGGTGGCCACCGGTGTCGCAGGATGTTGGATCCTCCGGTGCGTACAAGGCGTGCACCAGATAGGTATTCCGTTCCCTCCAATCTTTTGGTCGGCTTTAAAGTACTTTTTTTTGTCAAATATCCAGTTCTTAGTTAGGCCAAAATATTATAAGATGCTATTTAATGTTGGAAAATACAGTCGAGGAAGAACTTAATGCTCTTGAAAAGACAGGTGCTTGTGTATTGTTATCATTGCCCAAAGGCTAGCATGTGATTGGTTGTAAATGATTTTTTAAAATTATGACTTGCTACGGTGGTAGCTTGGAAAGACGCAAGGCACTTTCGTTGCTAAAGGTTATACTCAAGAACATGGAATTGATTATGAAGAGACTTTTACTCATGTTGACCAAATAAAAACAGTTCGCGCTCTCATTTTTATTGCCACTATCAGAAAATGGAATCTTTATCAAATGGATGTAAAAATGTGTTCTTGAATGGAGATTTAGTTTAAGAATTTTACACGAGATCCCCCACTCAAGTTCCCACATAAACCTGGTCAAGTTTATACATTGTGTCATTCTCTCCGTGGCTTGAAACAAGCTCTTAGAGCTTGATTTGGATAATTCTACTCCTATATGATTCATTTTGGATTTTCATGTTTTGATCATGATACTGTCATGTTTTTGAAGCAAAGTTCCCATGAATGCATTCTTCTATTATTTTGTGTTGATGATATGATAATTATTGGCAGGGCCGGTCCTGTGATTTTCGAGACCTGAGGCAAACTCCGTAAATTGGGCCCCCCCAAAATCAACTGTAAAATCCAACGGTGCATTATGCAAAATTCAATAGCGTATTAAAAATCTCAATATAGTTACTACATGCGCCAGTGTAATTGATTTTACAATAACCAATCATATAAACCGATCAGCTACAATTATATAAGCTGACAGGGCTTCAAACATTTTCAGTATATTCAATAACAATTTAGGGTAAGCCATCGCTTACTTGAGAAGTAGAATTTCGAGAAAAATTATGAAATCACAGTATCACTCTTGAAAATTTCACCGTCACAACTCACAAACTTGAAATAAATATTCAACATCAACTACCAACATTTGGGATGTGGCACTGACGACTACATCAGAAACATAATATATGAAATTCAGAATAAGATGCAACATATTTCTTACCAAAAAGCTATAGGCCTTTCATACTGGTGATATATTTCCGCTTGTTTCTAGTCATCGTTTCAATAATAACTTCTTGCTTCTCCTACAAAACAAATCATAATATGTTTAGTGCACTCAAAACCGAGCCCTTCATAAGAGAATGTAACACAAAAAATGCAAACAACATCAATGATTAATGGCCCCGATTCAAAATTCTCGACAACTTATGTTTGGTTGTGCATTAAAGGGTCTTTGTTTTGACAGCAACACCTTTGATGCTGTCTAAAGAAGCACAACCCAAACATGCTTAGAACGAAAAATGTTAAAGTATACAGCAACAGTAAAGAGAAATAATATGCATCTCTTAAGGGAAGCATACAAGAAACACAAGGACAGCAAACCTTTCCAATTTAAGCCAACGAGTCCCTTGATTCATGAGTAGGGATCTTAACATTAGCATATAAAATTTCTATAATTTCACGTCTTCTGAATTGCAATGGGAAAGACTTCATTCATAAAATTCTATACTAATTACACAATCAAACTATTAAGAAAATTATATGAAAATCCAACATTTATTTTCAATTAAAAACTGCAACATCTTCATAGTATAGTAAAATTATCTCTCTTGTTTATAACTATATTTAGAAACCATTCCAGAGATGACCCATCATAAATTTAATGTTATCCTGTAAATTACAGTAATTCATACCTCAATTTCGTGAATTTAAAAGAAAAGGACAGAGAACAAATACTAATTGTAGGACAAAAATATGCCAACATATGTGCACTCAAAACCGAACCCTTCATGAACTCCCAAAACCAAACACCAGTAATATAGAAACACCATAACCAGTACGACAGTTCCCAAAATTCCAAAGCAGGCCGGCATGCCCTAAAGGTATAAAAACAGATTCTCAAAAAATATCACCTTCTTTTTAATCTTTCCATCGGCTGGAGTTGGAGGACGTCGCCTAGTCTCCGGTCCAATCGGAGTTGGAGAAGTCGCCGGTGGAGTTAGAGGAGTGGAGGTCGAGCTGGAGGTAATGAAAACAGATTCCCCTTTTTCCTCCTTAAAAAAAAAATAGGCCCCTCCGGTTTTGGGCCCGAGGCGCTGGCCTCATTTGCCTCGCCACAGGGCCGGCTCTGATTATTGGCAATGATGATGTCAAGGATAAAAATCTCACATCAAATAAAGATGAAAACATAGACCAACTAATAAAAGATTGGGTTACTCATCTTAATAAGGTTGACATTTTAAGATAAAATCTCAAATCTCAATATGGTATCAGAGCCCATTAAACTTCAATAAGCAATTCGATTCGATTAAGACTTAAAAAAATGAGCACACGTATTTCAAGATTGATCTGTTCAAACGAGCCACCATCTTGTGGAGACACATTTAAAGAATAAAATTCCACATCGAATAAAAATGAAAACATAGACCAATTTATAAGAATTTAGACTACTACTCTTAATAAGGTTGACCTTTTAAGATAGAACTTCAAATCTTAACATATTATTAGAGCCCGTTAAACTCCAACGAGCGATTCGATCCAATTCGACCCAATGAGTTCGGAATGGCTCCGACGCCGTCACCTAACAATAGTGCAGGATACTCCCTGTCAGTTTCTACTGCAGTTGTGGGTTCTTAATTGGTTTTGTATCTCTTTGCCCTCGTCAAGAACTAGATCGATTATTGATACATGATGTTTTTAGATTCTTGATTATTGATTGGCTCGTATATCTTTTGAACTAGGATTTGTATTTTTTTCGAATGGATGGTGGATCTAGATTGAGAATTACATGTTCATTAATTCATTTTATATATAAAAAAAATGAGCACTCGGATTTCAAGATTGGTCTGCTCAAACAAGCCACCATTTTATGGGAGCATGTTAAGGGATAAAATTTCACATCGCATAAAGATAAAAACATAGACCAATTTATAAGAGTTTGGACTACTCCTCTCAATAACCCCAAATCTTAACATGGTATCGAGCTCATTAAGCTCCAAAGAGTGATTCGATCCGATTAAGACTAAAAAAAAAATTTGAGCACCCAAATTTCAAGATTGATCTACTTAAACGAGCCACCATCTTGCAGGGGGCATGTTAAGGGATAAAAATCCCACATCGAATAAATATGAAAACATAAACCAATTTATAAAGAATTGTGTTACTCCTCTTAATAAGGTTGGTCTTTTAAGATGGAACCCCATATCTTAACGGATGAACATGATATTTGTGCTCTTAAACACCTTCATACTGCCCCTGAAATGAAGCACTTGGGATTTTTGCGATACTTTCTAGGTATAGAATATGCTTATTCATCCCCCAAGGTTTCATTTTACTTGATCCAAGTGTGTTACCGGTATTCTTGCTTGAGCTAGTTTGTCTGAGATACCTATTAAACTAAATCGTAAACTTAGAGCTACCGATAGTGACCCTTTGATTAATCCTACAAAATAACAAGAAGTTGTTGGATATCTAGTTTATCTTACTATTACTCGACCGGATAGTACGTGTGCAGTTCATATAGTTAGTCAATTTTCTTCTACCGGAATGCTATTATGCGTATTCTTCGATATTTACATGGCAGTTGTCCCCATGGTTTATACTCTTTTTCATTCAAACTTACTCGTCGTGCATATACCAATACCGATTGGGTTTGTAATCCTACGGATAGGAAATGGAGTACTGATTTTTGTATTTCCTTAGGTTATTCGTTGCTTGCTTGGAAGAGTAGAAAACAATGTATTGTTGCTCGGTCTTCCAATAAAGTAGAGTATCGTGCAATGGCAACTACTTGTGCTAAGATTATCCGGCTTCATCGATTTGAAGAATTTGGTGCTCCTCAATCCACTGCGACTCCCATATTGTATTGTGACAACCAAAGTGTTTTATCTGTCAGCATTATATGGCAGACTCAATTTCTCTACTGCATACCTCCTTCTCGTCTCAGCTTGCAGATTTCACAGAAATCCAGACTGCTTCTCGTTTTCATCACTTTTCAGGCGAACTATTGATGGTTATCCCATCCTAAGTTTGACGGGGTGTTAGTATTTTTTCGTAACAGTAGAATAGTCTTTTAATCTTTTAACCTTTTTCTTTCATGAGTTATTATATTGTCATCACAATTTTTATTTGATACACCACATTTTAATTGCAGTTAAGCTACTCAATCTTTGCTAATTATAGCAATTATTTGCTCATCTTTTTTCGTCGAATTTTTATCTTTAACATTTTAATCAATACTAGTGAAGAAAATTATTGTCGATAAGATGAAGTGATTTTATTTTGAAATTGATATATTTTTCTTTGGAGTACTTTAAGCTTTCAACGTGTGATGCTTGGAGTAACATGTTTGCAATTGATCAAGTATCTAACCGCATGATGATAAGAAGCATTCCTCAAGCATACAAAATTTAGTCTTTCTTAATCATTATCCAACTTAAGTTGTAATTTATTTTTATATTAGTAAAATATGCCACAATGAGTCTATAATTTTATTTAAAAAAAAAAAATTGTGATCAATTTATGAATTGTTTTTTGAATTTAATTTATCTACGGCGATGTGGAAACTCACTAAGCAATTTCACAAGGTAAAAAGGCGGCAAAAAAAGAAAGCCAAAATTCATTTATGTGGTGTTGACGTTGATTAGTCTAGCAAATGCTAGCAAAATAGAAATACAATATTACCTATAGAAGTAAG
>CAIGRS010312407.1:0-10312 GCA_903798395.1 Fraxinus floribunda | reverse complement strand
GATGTTTTGTTATTTTTGAAATAATATAAAAATAAAGTAAGATTTATGTATTTTTTCCAAAAAAAGTCCAGTGTAATTTTTTATTTTTTTACGTATTAGCTCGACCTGTAATCTGGTCCTGGATCCATTCCTGTATAGAACTATATATAAGATTTTATGCTTCTTTTGCCCATAAATCACATGGGCGCTATCATCCGTATTCGTCATTATTATTCTAAATTATAAAGGGAAAATAACTCGGTATTATAATATTTTGATTCGCTAATAAAGATATCTACTGAAATGATTTTAGAATTCGATTTCTTTGATATATACAACGTTATGTCTAGTAGCTTAAAGTTCTTTTCATTTCATTAAAAGAGGTTACTTGATATATAATGAAAGGAAGTCTATGTTATTTATCCAACCATTGATTAGATAGAGACCTTAATTGTTTCAAACATTTAAAGGTTGTTTCACTTATTATTCTATTTTGTGTAGAACACCTACATACACAAGCTTGTTTAATTAAATAGGGTCTTGTCAAACATTATTCTCCTGTCTTCAATCCCTATTCTTTTAATGTATGACTGAACAAAAAAAAGCCTTAGTTGAGCCACATGTGATAGTTGCAACCAATATTTTAAAAATTGAAATGGACATCGAGTCTAAAAAAAAAAAAAAAAAAACTTTAGTTGTTGAAGAATCTATGTATGTAATATTTGATGAACCTAATCATCTTCATCAAGAGAAATGTATTGAAATGCTGCAAATTTGGAGATCTATTTTAAACAAATGAACATTTAAAAAAAAAAAAAAAGGAAGATTCAATTTTTTTTTAAGATCAACATGAAGAAGAACAAATGTACAATAAGATAAGGTAAAATCTCCAAAAGCACAAAGTGATCCATCTCTTCCTATAAAATTGGAAATTTGTTTCTTTTTATCCAAAAGAACTTATCATTAGTGATCTATCCAAATGTGAAAGTACTTGAAATTCCACTAGATATCACTTTTATAATTGTTGTTTTATTTCACAAATTGAACCAAAGAATTTCAAAGAAGTCAAGTTTGATGAATACTAAATTATAGATATGGAAAAAAAAAAAAAATTCAAGCTGAAAGATATTGTGTTTTGAATTTAGTTGTTAGACCAAGTGATCAAACCTTTATTGGTAAAAAAATGGATTTTTTGAAATAATCGAGATGGAAATGAGATTATTGTGCGTAACAAGGAAGGCGTATATTTTGAAAAAAAACATTTATATTGATCTCTTGATTAAAATTCATTCGCATGTTTCTTGCTTTTGCTTGTGATTAAGGATTTACTATTTACCAAATGGATGTTAAAAGTGTATTTTTAAACGATTTTATTCAAGAAAAAGTATTTGTAGAGCAACTCCCGATTTCAAAAATCACAAGTATCTGGATATTATTTCCAAATTTAAGAAAATTCTTTAAGGTTTAAGACAAGCTTCTAGAGCTTGGTATGAAAGATTGAACAAGTATTTTTTTTTTCTTTCAAATGGCTTTTCGATGGGAAAAGCGGATGCTACTCTTTTTAACAAAACCTAAAAGAATAATATGATTATTGTGCAAATATATGTTAATTTTTGGTGTTACTAACATTTCTCTTTATGAAGAATTTTTTAATCGTATGAGCAAAGAGTTTGAGATGATCATTATGGGGAAACTCAAGTTCTTACTTGGACTCCAAATCAAACAAACTAATGACTGAATATTCATTATTCAAATTAAGTACATTATGGACATGCTAAAAAAGTTTGAAATGAAAAGATTGAAACCAATTAACACTCCAATAAGCTTATCAATCAAATTAGAGAAAGTGATCAAGGTACTTCCGTAGCATAACTAAATATCGAAGTATGATCGGATCACTTCTTTTCTTAAACGCTGTTGATTCGATATTATATTTAGTGTGTGCTTATAGGTTAGATTTCAATCTAATCCTAAATAGTTACACCTTAGTGTTGTAAATCAAATTTTTAGATATATTAGTGGCACTAGAACATTAGGTCTTTAGTATCTTAAGGGCACTAATATTGACTTACTTAGAACTTGGATTCTTATTGGGCTGGTTGCACAATTTACCATAAGCACTAGCAGAACTTGTCACTTCTTAGGTTTTGCATTCAAATACCAAACTGCTGCCTACATATCTGTCAGAGTTTTGAAGATCAAGGAAAGGTAACTGGAGTTCCAGTTGGTGAAGAGCGCGGAGTTCTTCGTTGATCCACAGGAGATAGTCGAATTGATAAAGCCGGGAGTTGCTGCAAGATCGTACATTCCAGGAAGACTTTGAAAACTACATCTGCGAGTTGGTGCATGAACACAAAAATCTAGGAGAGCTGTGGTAATTGCATTCAGGAGGTCAGAAAGTTCGTGTTGCCGCCTTGTCTGACGGACTGTAAGTCAATCGTTTATAGTGGATTTTGACTGGCAAAGTACCTAAAATTTTTACCCAATTGGGGTTTCTCCGTAATTATATGCGTTATTTACTATTTTTTATGTTCTGCATTATTCAAACATAGGATAATTGAACTGATTGCATAACCATCTAGAGATAATTAATTAGTGATTTGTTGCTGATTAATTACAATTTTTAATTTCTGCATTTACACCTATTCACCCCCTCTAGGTGTAGTTTGGGTTGAATCTCGTTATTTCATGTGTGTCGTTAGTTTTCCAAAGGGATGCATAATGAGCAACATACTGCTTAAGTATAGAATTCCTTTTGTACTTGTTGATAAGCATTGTGTATCCATCCCGCGCATATAAAAGTTGATAATATATCCAGGTTGCTGAAGGAAACAAAATTTAGGAAACTGGAGCGAATATCAAATAAGGAAGCATAGAGAATTTAACCATGACCTTGAACTTTAACTTCGAAACACGTCAGTTAATAGAAACTACACAATGACCATGAAGCCAATGTGTTTATAATTGAGTAAACTACATGCAGATGCAAGGTTGCTTTCAATTTCTAGGATCCGAGAAAGTTTATAATTGAGCAAAGAAAATCTTTCCCTAAATTTGGAAAAGCTTGTAGCAATCAACAAATTCCAAGATTAATCATTTAATTTAGAGTTTAGCGGTGCTTAATACAGCCTCTGTCGAATTATATAGTAATTGATTCTTATATTAGGGTGGCATCATACTAGAGTAACATGAAACGCTACGATTTATAAATTTTTGATTGAAATATCTGCATAATCACAAACTTCCATTATAATAGATAAATCAATCCACTATTAACAGCACAGTTAATAATTTTTACTTAGATCAAGGAAAAAAAACATAAGATGATGCAAATACCTCGAAATAGAAGAAACAAAAGAAGAATACTGTGGCTTCCAGCCCATGAAGGAACTAAGCAAATAGAGGGTATTTAGGAGACATAATAAGAGAAGTAGCTTGTACTTTGTGCTGCCAAACAACAGCCGCAAGCGAAGGTGATGGAGCAGCAATTCACTGTAGTATACGCCTCTATTAGAAAATTTCTCCATAGTCGGGGAGTAGTCTCCATCATTTCTGTTCAGGGCGGCATCTCTGATCGCGATGAGAGTTGACATTTTTAGAAGTCCATGTAATGAACGTTTCTGATCTCATACTAAATCAAATGATCTAACCAAATAGGACATAAATAGTTGAGGAAAATGACGAGTAATATTGGAAAGATAAGTACACCACAATAATGTGTGTTTTTTTATTTTTAGTTTTTATTGTATTAAGATTATAATTGTAAATTTGTTGTGGTGCATTTATTAGAATTATATTTTAATCGTGGTGTGATTATAATGTGTTGTAATAAATAAATTTTGTGGTGGCAATATAATTACCTTATTATTAAATATATACATATGACTTTCTTAACTCGAGTAGGATCAACATTGGATCACTTAATTTCAAGTGTTTGTGCTTGAATACCGAACTTATATATATAATTTAATACCATGGTTAGGTCCATTTACATGGTTAAAACATAATGCAAATATAAATTCTTATTGTGAAGTTCTTAATAAATGGTATCACCTAGGATTCTTGGCTCATTGACTTCGTGAGCGATCTAGGACATCTCCACATACTACTAAAAGTAAGTTGCTTAGAATTCAAGTAAGTAAACCTCTCATTTTGTGTTCATTCGTGAGTATAAAATACATAGATATATTACATAATTCTTATTTTGCAAAAAAAAATAAAAAATGCTTTATTATATTGGTTTATGTGTTATTAATGCGTCTCATCTCACATTCATGCATGCCAATGCATTCATTAGCATACATGAAGTAAAGTTTTAAGAAATGAAAAGTAAAAGAATATTTTAGAAAAGAAATGTATCCTAAATTTTTAAGAGGTGTATGTCTATGCCATGAAAGGTGTGAATGAGAAATAAGGAGTGGGGGATCGGCATACCAAAATAATGATAACATTGAATGATGAAAGCTTAATATTTAATATTAACTGCTTTGCAGTACTACTGATAGATTGAATTGGGTTCCATATAATAACGGCCCACTGCATTATGATTGGCTAGACGTTACACTAAGTGATCTCATAATATTAATGATTAAGTGATTAACGAAAAGATAGAAAGGGAATACATATTGGAAAAAAAAAATTATTTATTTTAAAGTAATGCATATATATATTATAAGCATGCATCATATATATTGAATTTGCTTACTGGGCTTTAGCTCATTCTACATTATTCATCACCATTTTCTAGATGATGAAGATAAGATAATTCGAGACAACTACTTGTGGTTATAAAGACTTACTACTACCACATTTAGATATTGACTTTGTTTTGCAATAAAGTTAACCTTAATTTAATTATTTTATATTTTTATTAGAAAGTTTAAAAAAAAGGGCCAAGGGAAATGCCCTTTTTTTCACATCTTTTCACTCACTTAAGCCTTGTTCGTTGGAAAGATCATCTTAGAAGAAACCAAAGGTCAATTTCTTTGATTTATTGCATTTTGATTTCTGCCTGAAATTGATTATTTTTTACAGCAAAATGGATGATGCGTATTCTTCTCAAGGCGTGGCTTACCTATGTAGAAATCATCATCGACTTTGAAGGAAGATTCTAGAGAATTCTGGATTTTCACCAACCTACTTCTTCCATAATCCCCAATTGATATTTGTAAAAAACAAATTGGAAGATGTTTAGAGTTGCAGCCACCGCCATTTATCAAAAATTCTGGACAACTTGGAGAATTCTACCACCGCCAATTGAAGGAATAATCCAGAATTTGGATGAACCAATGTGTGTGCGTTCAACCCATAAAAGTGTATGTTAGAAAGAGTGCATAGGAGAGAAAGACAGCATATATATTAGAGACAGTGAGTGAAAGAGTGGGAACAAATGTTGATGATTTATTTAATATAATTGTGAATTTTGTGTTTGGTTTGTAAAAATATTTTTGTTAATAAAATCAACAATTTGGTATCAGAGCGAGGCGGTTGGAGACGAATTTTTTGAGCTCCGGGTGTTCGTGTACAAAAGGAGATTGTGAAGCTTTGTTACAGTTTGCTTGATTACGAGAAGGTAAATCAAGTCATGATGGGTGACCTACTAGTAGGAAGAGTAAAGAAGCTCAATAATCAGAACTTCACCACATGGAAAACTTGCATGGAGTCGTATCTCCAAGGGAAAGACTTGTGGGAAGTTGTTGGTGGAAGTGACGTGATGCCGCCAAAAGAGGTCGGAACTCTGAAGAAATGGAGAATTAAATCGGGTAAGGCCATGTTCATTATAAAGACAACAATTGTCGATTTGGAGCATATAAGAGACAAGAGTAAACCAAAGGAAGCATGGGACACTCTAGCCACTCTATTTTCAAAGAAAAATGACTTGAGATCGCAATTGCTGGAAAATGAGCTACTCTCGATCACTTAAGGAGAACAATCGGTAACTCAATATTTTAATAAAGTTAAATCTCTTTATCGTGAAATTTCAGAATTAGATTCTTCAAGTAAGATTTCGGAATCTAGAATGAGAAGAATAATTATACATGGTCTGAGACCTGAATTTAGAAATCTTGAAAAAAATTTGGTCGACCAAGAAGCTTTAACCAAATAAATGTTAGGGGTCTCAATAAAGAAAGAAAATGAAGAAGCATTATATAGTTATAAAAGAAGAGGTCAACTCCGTCAACAAATAATATTGAACTAAAAAAAAATAAAAATGGAGAAGGTTCTGTGACAAGGGGAGCCAAACAAAGTCGCGACAAGAGAGGTTAGCCGTTTAAGGGATTTCAACAAACTAATGACTCATGTTTTGTATGTGGCAAATGAGGTCATTATGCAAGAGACTGTCGATTCAAGAAAAAGCCAACATAAGGCAATATGGTAACCTCTAATGAGCAAGAAAAATATAATAGTGAAGAAGAATGTGATGTTGTAGCATCGCTTGCACTAATAGAGCATACTCAAGGGGAGGAATGTAGTACAAATCTCGAGGAAGAATCAACACTAGTGATGATGCTCCCTGAACGGGTAGATTATGAAAGTGATTGGATCGTCGATAACCTCTAATGAGCAAGAAAAATATAATAATGAAGAAGAATGGGATGTTGTAGCATCGCTTGCACTAATAGAGCATACTCAAGGGGGGGAATGTAGTACAAATCCCGAGGAAGAATCAGTACTAGTGATGATGCTCCCTGAACTGGTAGATTATGAAAATGATTGGATCGTCGACTCTGGGTGTTCTAATAATATGATAGGTGATAAAAGGAAGCTACAAAATACAACGGCGTACAAGGGAGGCCGAATGGTGGTAACTGCCAACAATTCAAGATTGCCAATAGCCCACATTGGTAAGACAGCTATCACGCCCCGTTTTAGTCCTAGTCAGGTGCAGCTACAAGACGTCTATCACGTCCCAGGAAAGAAGAATGAGGCCGAATGGTGGTAACTGCCAACAATTCAAGATTGCCAATAGCCCACATTGGTAAGACAGTTATCACGCCTCGGGTTAGTCCTAGTCAGGTGCAGCTACAAGATGCCTATCACGTCCTAGGAATAAAGAAAAATCTTCTATCAGTGGCGCATCTAATATCATCAGGTAACTACGTTCTGTTTGGGCCAAAAGATGTCAATGTGTATTAAAATATAAAAAGGGTATACCAATAATGGAAGGATGAAGATTAGAGTCCATCTACGTATGTATCTACGTAATGTCGACAGAGTCTACATACGTAGATAAGACTCGAATGAATGAGACATCAGATTTTTGGCATTCAAAACTAGGACATGTGAGTTATAATAAGCTGAAAGTGATAATGTAGAAGTCGACGCTCAAAGGTCTTCCTCAACTCAAGATCAGAGATGACGTGGTATGCGCATCGTCAATATGGTAAAGCACATCATCTACCATATCAGGAGTCGAGTTATAAAGCAAAGCAACCATTGGAGATGATACACTATGATGTGTTTGGATCTGTCAAGCAACCATCAAATCAAGGGATGCGCTAAATGGTGACATTCATCGATGATTTCTCAATGTACGTTTAGATTTTTTGTATGAAAGAAGAATTTGATTCATTTGTGAAGTTTAAGGAGTTTAAAGAAAAAGTAGGAAGAGAAGTTGAAAATAAGACTCAGTGCTTATGCACGGATAATGGGGAAGAATATACATAGAGAAAATTCTCCCAATATTTAAGAGAACATAAGATACACCATCAATTGACATATCCAAACACGCCCAACAAAATGGTATAGTAGAAAGGAAGAATCAACATCTTACAGAAACATGTCGAAGTATGCTACACGCAAAGAATATTCCAGGAAGGTTTTGGACAGAGTACATGAGAACAGCATCACATGTGATCAACAGGCTACCACAGGCGAAGCTGGGGTTCATATCACCATTTGAGAAAATGTGGAAAATGAAGCCAACAATATGTCACTTTCGTGTCTTTGGTTGCATCTATTATATGTTTGTACCTGATCACTTAAGAAGTAAGTTTGATAAAAAGACAATCAGATGCATATTTGGGGATTATGATAGTCAAAGAAAAGGATGGAGATGCTGTGATCCTANTCACTTAAGAAGTAAGTTTGATAAAAAGACAATCAGATGCATATTTGGGGATTATGATAGTTAAAGAAAAGGATGGAGATGCTGTGATCCTACAACCGATCGTTGTTATACATCAAGAAACTTGATGTTTGACGAATCATCTTCATGGTGGACACCACAGAGGTTGAGTTACCAGATTCAAAGGAATTAGATGACAAATTTCAAGATGAGATCACAAAAGTACAACCAAGTCTTGAGAAAATAAAAGATGGACAACAATCAGGTGATGAGAATGAGTTTACTGACGTACTACAAAATCCTTGGTAGACAGGTGTGCATCAGACAACACCAGAAGAAATAAGGCCAAGTCAACAAGAGGAGGTTGAGGTAAGAACAAGCCCACAATCACAGCTAAGAAAATCAACTAGACAAAGGAAACAAAACCCTAAGTATGCTAGTGCAGTAGTAGAAGAAGACAACATCAAAGAACCAGAGACCTTTGAAGAAGAAATCCACTACAAGAAGTTGAGAAAACAATGGAAGAAGAGTTCATGGCTCTAACGTAAAATGAGACTTAGGATTTGGTGCCAATACCTAATGGAGTAAAACCTATATCTTGCAAATGGATATACAGAGTAAAATGATTCAGACGAATCAATCGAAAGATACAAAGCTCGACTAGTAGATTATGAATTTTCACAGCAATAAGGTCTGAACTATGATCAGACGTTTACCCCAGTGACAAAGATCACTACAGTACGAGTACTAATAGCATTAGCAGCAAGTCCTAGAAGCTATGGCAGATGGACGTAAAAAATGAATTTCTCCTTAGAGAACTTGATCGAGACATATACATGGAGTAACCGAAGGGATTCTAGAATAAAGAAAAGCCACGATATATTTGTAAGCTAAGGAATGCTCTTTATGGATTAAAGTAGACACAACGAGCATGGTACGGTAAAATAGTCAAATTCTTAGTTCAAAATAGATACTCGGTAGCACTAATAGACCCGAGCTTATTCATCAAAGCACAAAGTGAAAAATTAACAATAGTGCTAGTGTACGTGGATGATCTCATCATCACTGGAGACAACGAAAATAAAGTCCAACGAACCAAAATGAATCTAACAATGAGATTTCAAATGAAAGAGCTTGGAGAGCTAAATCATTTTTTGAGGCTTGAGATGGAAAGAACAAAAGAAGGGTTATTCTTGTGCCAGAATAAATATGTAAGAGATCTCTTACAGAAGTTTGGTACGATCGATTTCAAACCAATATCGACACCAATCGAGTGACACCAATCGAGATTAACTCCAAGCTATATGGAGATGAAGGCAATGATTTGGATAATGCAACCATGTATCGGTAGCTGGTGGGGAGCTTAATATACTTGACGCGACACGACTTGAATTAGTACGATGGATCTTAAGATATGTAAAATGAACGATTGATTATGGACTCTTTTATAAGAAAAGTAAAGATCACAAAGTCGTCGGCTTTTGTGGTGCGAGCTATGCTTAGATATCGAGATACACGAAGATCAACAACTGGGTACGTGTTCAACCTGAGGTTAGCTACAATTTCATGGTATAGTAAGAGACAAAGAACCGTATATTTATCAACTGCAGAGGTAGAATATAGAGCAGCAGCAATGAAGATCAAGAGAGCACGTGGCTAACACAATTAATGAAGGATTTACATCAACCAGTAAGTTATACATAATGAAATTGTGATAATCAATCAGCTATTCAATAGTAAAAAATCTAGTTTACCATGCAAGAACGAAGCACGTTGAAGTGTACTATCACTTTGTCAGAGAAAATGTGCTTAAGGGGGAGATTGACTTGAAGCATATCAATACTGAAGAATAAGTCGCAGACATTTTAACGAAAGGACTCAACGCTTCAAAATTCAAAGAGTTTTCTAGCACAATTAGGATTATAAGAAGAAAAGAATCAAAATGAAAAGTCGGTGCTGAAGGGGAGATTGTAGAAATCATCACCGACTTTGAAGTAAGATTCTAGAGGATTCTGGAATTTTCACCAACCTACTTCTTCCATAATCCCTAGCTGATATTTGTAAAAAAAAAATTGGAAGATATTTATAGTTGCAGCCATCGCCATTTATGGAAGATTTTGGATAATCTGGAGCATTCTACCATTGCCTATTGAAGGAATAATCTAGAATTTGGCCGAACCAATTCCGCCGACTTTATGCTATATATGTGTGTGTGTTCAGCCCATAAAAGTGTGTGTTAGAGAGAGAGAGACAACATAGATATTA
>CAIGRS010312382.1:0-12924 GCA_903798395.1 Fraxinus floribunda | reverse complement strand
TGTATAAAGTATCGTGTTTGAATTCCAAATTAATTTTTTGTTTTTAACGCTATTACATAGTCAAATACACCATGGCACGTGCATTGCACGTGCGTCTTACTAGTGTTTAAAAGAAAATAACTATGATGTGATGGTATAGCTTTTTGGTGATCAAAGTATAAACCGGGTCGGTGTCGAAATGATATTGGAGTGTTCAATTTCTCGTAATGGAGAATAAAAGGAAGGTAGACATTAAGCAAATAACGAGTGAAGGCAGATGTAGACTTATAATAAAATCTAACGATCAAGAATACATTCATGCAAATGTAAATGTTAGGTAACTCAAAGTGCAAAGTCATATTCTATGATGTGTGGAAGTAGCTTTAACGCATTTGAGGAAAGATACACGAGAAAGTGTGAATCCCTATCAGGAACACCATTCTCATTCATCTCCACGACTGTACGAAATAAAGTTAACATCATTTTTAAATATATTGCGTACTAGTATAGATCCAAAAATCCTAGGATTAAACAAAGGAACCGTTAGAAATATAGATGATAGAAATGAAGAATTTAGGGTTAATTATCTCGAGTTCGAAGGTGAACATATCATTTGATGATGCAAGATCCATTGAGAACTAGTGTTGGAGATTGTCATTGATATTAGACAACAGTTAATACAAACTCAATGACACTACAAAGAATTAGCCACAAAAGTTGAACCTCTTAAGTTGAATCTAATAGACTTGAATCTTGTTATTTGACATTGATGACAACATCACAGTCGAGTTGAAACTTGAATCTTGTTCCTACACGGGATTTCCTTTACCTTTTTCCGCATTAATTGTCATTCAACACGATAAATCCATAAAGGGTATTTCGGATAATGCTATCTACACATTTGTATGGCTATCTGTGTTCATGAATGGCGTAAGGAAGAGAATAGCTAGCACGATGGAAGAGAACAGTAGTAAATCACCACAAGAAGATAGAAAAGCGAACAGGTTTCTTCTAGAGGTTCTCTAAATAACTTCTGCTATTATGGCAATCAAAAACAAACGAAAAAATTCATGCACACCCTGCATATGGGAGTGAGATAAAACTTTGTCTATACAAATGTTCTTTGGCATATAAGTAACACAGTATTGTCAAAAAGGAAAAATGAACCACCAAGCAAGATGGGATTTCGAATTGAATTTTGTGGCTCCGGCAACCACCAACTGAAACGTGTCAAGATGACGTGCCATTCTTTCTACTCATTCGAGGAGCTAGTCACTGCAAGTTGATATCACTAACTTCCCAACATCTAAAGATGGCATTTTCATCATGCAACTATAAGTTTTAATTTTCAATGACCCAATAAATATGGCATAGGAAAATAGTACATCTTCCCAACTTCGGTAGCTCTATAAGAAGTAATCTGGAGGCGGCTTTTTGGCAGGCGGTCCTCTTGATTCCTGCATTTCATCATAAACTGACTTACACGCATTGAAGAAGAATGCTGAAATATGATTTGAAAAAAGGACCCCTCAAGTTGTAATTGCATGGATTCGAGGTGTAAAAAGTGAAAAAAAAACCCATTTTCATCCTTCTTTTTAATCACACTTTTAACAAGTAAAAATCGTTGTTAGCCATTCAACTTATACCGAAGTTTCATGTTAGTTGCCGAATTATATTTTGGTAAACTAGAGGAAAGAGTGGCCATATAATTTTGTGGTCCCTGGTTCCGGTCTTGAGAGACACCTTCAAACACAAAAACCAGTGGTTCAAACAGACCTTGACCGGTTCAATAGCAGAAAGGTTCGTTGAAGCAACTCAAACTGGTTATATCGGCATTTACTGGGTCCTAGGCCGAACAGGACAGTCCAGTCTGGCTTTGATAACTGTGAATACCAGTGTTTTTAACCCCACTTCAAAACTTGAATATATAAGCAGCTCCATATTCATGAGTTGCTAGCCTAACTGAATAAATTTTAGAGAAGTATCAATCGAAGTAATACTGTTGAAACAATTATGAAATTCACATGTACGAAGTACGAACAGCTCAGGGGTCAAAGTCATAAGAGGACAAAAATTTTGTAAGGCTAATGCATCAACTTAAGCACAAAGTCCCATGACATCTTCGGTGCAATATGCTGTAACACTTGGAATATTTTTCGACACTTAAAGATTGCTATTGAAAAATTATTGCAAAGGTCATGAGCATATTAACCTCAAGAGGTCATCATATAAAGGTAATTACGGTTGGAAGGAACGGAAGGGAAGAGAACAATCAGAACAACAAAGGGATGAATCTCGGTGGATCATGGAAGCAAGACCACTTTACCGCTTACAATATCTTGTCTCGTATTTAAATTGTTTGCAAAGAATTCTATCCGCCATTTCAAGGCGGCCAACACAACATGTCCACCGAGCCAACGACATATGCCCCTAGGGGCCTACTACGGGGTCGGCAAGTAGACGGAGGGTGCGCATAAATTAAGACCTAGACAAGTCTTGATGTTGGCGTTGTTATTGATATCTACTTATGTAGTAAGAAGAATAGCTTTAGCAACTTGAATAGAAGAGAATCATATGCACATACCTGTGGAGCTGCTTCAAATACACGAAACTTCTTTTCAAGATCATCATCCAGCTCAAGAATTGCAGCAACATTTCCACATCTGCAGCATATATCCAAAATTCATAACAAGGGGAATCGAGAGAAATGAAAGAAAAACTAAAGTTCATTACCTGTAACAGTAATTTGGCGCTGACCAGACAGTAACTATCTGGTAGTTAAACATCCATTTATAACCTTCCATTACTAATTGATGGGCTCTACATATGTAGTCAATATTATTTGAATGGTTAAAGGAAGTCACAACGCTACCACCAAATAAGAAACCAGCCCCACGAGGACTCAAACCCCATCCATCAACAATATCTTCTGGATCTGACCATAGGAGATCACACATGGCACCATCATGAGGTACTTCTTGTTTCCGGTCAATTGTTCGAATCTGCCATATAGATTAAATTACTTTCCTTCAAACAAAGGGAAAAGCTAAGGTCATGTATTGTACAGAGTATTGGGCAATGTCGCAGAGGACAACAAACTAAATTTTCAACTTCTTTCTCTTTCTTAATTCTAATGACCAGTTCAACCAACCAAATGCCTTAAGAGGTTCGGGATAGTTCTCAAACCTGATCCAATGTGGAAATTGCAGGTGACAGACCACCATGAACACAAAATACCTTGTTTTCTATCAGTGCTGATAGGCTGCAAAAGATTGCCAGCAGGACACAAATGTTATAAAAGCTATAAGTTTCAAAACAAGTCGTGCCAACAACAAGCAAAGCAAATAAAATGCACAATTGCAGGCATACAAGTGTTGGGAAAAGAAAGCATATAAAGAATGTCAGCATAAAAACTACATAGCTGGTGAACTGGAAAAATCTCAGGCATATATCTCTAAAGGCAATGAAAAGTTCGTCTTCATGTAAGACTGTAAGTTATAAATTTCCTACAGCCTAGTTACACGAAATTTAGTGACACTGCCAAGTTTGCACCTTCCATTAAATGAGTACCAGGTGATATATCTAGAAATTGGCAAACCTTAAGTAATCGAAAATATCAGTGCAATATCTCCAAACATTCGCAGAACCATACTTGCGTAGACACTCATCATAAAATCCATACACCTGAAAGCAGAGGAAACAAATGAATTTTCATGGAACATAACAGCTCAAAGGTGATAAATGACTAAGACTAAACCTGTGTGATCTGCCGACTCTCATGGTTTCCCCGGACGAGAGTAATACGATCTGGGTATCTCACCTGAAAATTCACCATCTTTAGGCCAATTTGAACAGTATACAATTTAGATATTCAAAGGAAACTGAATATATTAGAAACTCGGATGTGGTGGCAATTGTGCACATGCATTGACCGCATCAATGGGCATCACAAGAAAGCTGGACTATCTAACATATTACTAATTTACAGTGCAAATCAAAATACCTTTAGGGCAAGTAGAAGCAGAAATGTCTCGACCGAGTAAAATCCTCTATCAACAAAATCTCCAAGAAACAAGTAATTTGTGTTTGGACAATCACCTCCTATTTTGAAAAGCTCTTTCATATCATAAAACTGCCCATGTATGTCACCACATATCTGCTTCCAGCAAAGTGTGAAAAAGGAAGGGTCATGACTATGTTAGCAAAGGGACCGGTGAATTTAAATTAATTAGTAGAAGACAAAAGACAGCAATATCTTCAGAAGTTGGGAGATAACAGTTATATTTATATGCTATTATAGGGAATTCCATCATAAAAGCATCAACATATGATTTGTGTATTAATTTACACGGAGTAAACAAGAAGCGAGTTTTAAATCTCTTCACCCTTGCTCCCCACGGTTTATTTCAGAATGACGTAGTTTTTATTTTCTTCTTCTTTGTTGGGGGATGGGGTGGGTTGGGATTTTTAAAAAAAAAAAAAAAATCTATATGAAAGTGAGCTTTTCCCTACTTGCCAGGATTTAGATTTGAGTTTATGTCATTTCATTGATTCCTCCTATATTGCATTGATTTATCCTTGAGATTTCATTATCGGTAATATATATATAATGAATAAAGGTCTATGTAAGTACAATATGACTAAAATTAGTGATAATAATTTAAAAAAAAAAAAGGAGCAATATCTCTAATAATGAGGTAAGTTTTCAAGCCCCTTTACTTTCCAGTAAGGGGCGCAGTGAACTGTGATTGTGAAAAGATTGGAAGAGTAAAGAATAATTTCTACACTTTGGGGATGCATAGAGAGGAGAGCAAAGAGAAGTTATAAATGAAAATGAAGGAATCAAAACACAATGATGTAATCCTCAAATATAACTAGGTGAACTTAAGAAAAATGATTTGCCATTTCAGGAGAGGTTTATCAGGCTCAGATTGATAAACCAAATAGAGGAACGGGAAGAGGAAAGAATAATGGCTACACTTTGGGGATGCATAGAGAGGAGAGCAAAGAGAAGTTATAAATGAAAATGAAGGAATCAAAACACAATGATGTAATCCTCAAATATAACTAGGTGAACTTAAGAAAAATGATGAGCTCCCTATTGAATATAGTGAACGAAAGTAACACAAACGCCCAGATCTAATTAGAATCGCACTTTGTCATGTATAAATTCATAATTTGCAGAATCAGTTCATTGACATTTTTGAATATTATAAGGCTGATGATGGAAACTAAAACATTTTGCTGTTCAAGTTAATTAATCCATTATTCAGATAGGTCTGCTACATTTAAATCTAACTACACCTTGAGCATAATGTCCAAAACTGGGTTCAAATGGAAAGGACTGAGGAATCTAAAAAATTATAATATCCTAGTTTAACATCAGTTCTTTTCTTTTTGTTTTCCTCTTTCTACCACAGCCTATTTTCTCATTCGTACTTAGCTGAATATCACGCAGTTATATGCATGCACACTTTGATATTATCTCTGTTTATCTTCAATTTTATTCATTTGTGCGATTTCGTCGTCACCTTGATCCCCAACCCCCTCAAACACCATTTTCTTACAGTTTTCAACTGCTGAAGAACGGATCCCAACCCACCCGCTTACTACCAATTCAACAAGTCAGGAAAATAGCCCAGTAAATTAATCCGCACAGCAAAAAAAAAATCATCAGATGATATCAAATCTCACTTAAAAAAACAGAACCTTTTCAATCAAATACCACATATATAATTTTCTGTATTGAAAATATGTTAATTTTGCATTCTCTTTGTTATATCACAACCAACATTGAGAACCCAATCCCCTAAATAACACCCTGCATCCAGAATCCGAAAAAAATGTAAAAAAATAAATGAATGAATAGACTCAAAGAGGGGTTTAATTTCCAAAGATTAAGTGTCAAATAACTAAAAAACAAAGAGCATACGCCTCTTCGCAAAACCCTCGTGCAATACGTGAACCCAGATCCATCCCTCCGCAACCCATAGCTCGAAAAACAAAATCCAAAACTATTCGTTTAAATATATTTCTCTAAGTGTCCTAAATCACAGAAAAAATCCCAGCCCAGAAAAAGACAGTAAATAAATTAACGAACAATTGTTTACTTACAGTAACAGGGGCATCCACTCGCTGAACATTACTCTCTTCAACAAGAATTTCCATGGCTTTGAGGCAAAGGGCTTTGACTTCAGATTCCTTGAGCGGTTCACATCTTTTCAGCTGCTCTATTTGGCGGTCTAAGTCCGACATCTTCACAATAACAGATTCAAACTTTCCAATCCCTCAAAAATTCCTCTGCGAATTCAGTTAATAAACCCAAATTCTGATTCTGCAATCAGAATATTGGATTTATGTACTTCCTCTTTGCAGAATTATTAATTTACTGAACTCTCATAGGTGGTTAGTTGAGGTTCACTACTTTTTTTCCTTTTTTTTTTTTTGTGGGCTTTCTTTTTCTCGTATCTTGCTCCCCCACCGGGATTGGACTTTCGCGATTCGCGCTGTTTTCGCTGTTAAATTTTCGGAAAATTAGATTTTCACCCACATTATTTCTAGTTTTATTTCGTTTTGCCCCCACTATATTCAAGCACAACATTATATTTATCGTGTACAACAACCTTATGCGCACCTTGCGCTGACCCTATCGGCCACCTCCATCCATCCCTGACAGAACTATGAGTCAGAAGTTCCACGTATGGTTTTAAAGTCGCAACATAATAAATAGTATTGTATAACATATTTTGTCCCAACAAACAAAAACTCTATTACAAGATGAATTCAATCTCACCCAACTAATCATTTTCCTCCTTAACAGATAATACAAACTCCAATAAAGAAGGATCCAAGTGGACTTTGTAAACTCTTGGAGTATCGTGTTAAATTTATTAAATATAGAGTTTAGAAACATGACTAACTATTACAACAAGCAATTTTCCTATTTACACTAATATTCACTTATCTTTTAAGATAAGCCCCATATTTTTTTATTTTTTTTGTATAATAAATTTTGAAATAGTGATTTTTCAGATAACGTGGAGTTATAACGTAAAGAAGAATTTTGAGTTTACCTATAAAATTATTTTATAAAAAAAATATATAGTTAAAAATGAATTTTGGGAAAAATGAGTTTTAAAAAAATTGGGCTCAGACCAGGGCTAAAAGTGGTGCGCAAAAAATTAAGTCGAACAAATAGGATATGTTAAGCTACTAAAGCTCGCAATTTACGTGAGTTGGATGGACGAGACATGCAGGGCACGAGATTATCTCGTGAAGAGGTTAAAATAAAAGTTGGGTTGCATAAGGTATGGAAAGTCAAGATTAACTTGCAATACTTTAAAGGGGATCAAATTGCACTAAAATATTAGATTGGGGACCTGAAACGCAAGTTTCTCATACTTTTATTTTGCGAACGAGCTGTCCAACATTAATTATTAATGATTTCTTGTCTAAATGCGGTAGTGAAGACGACGATTACGTCGGACAAAACTTGCCGGTAATCGGTGGCGCCGCCTGTCACGTCCCATTTCAAATCTTTCTAAATATCGTCAACTTTCCAATTATTTATCCCATCATAAACTACGATTCCGCTATTTAGATCTCCGCTTCCGTTTCCAATCAAAAGGTAATGCATTCCGCCTTTTTCATCTTCATCAGTATCGAATTTTTTATTTTTTATTTTTTTCATTTATCGTAATAAGTTCGATAATCGATTAAGATTTGACAGAGCTTAATCTTTTTTTAAGCCCTAATTCAATTGTGGCGGTTGAACACGTAATCACTTGTAATTCAGCTGCGTTTCTTCCGATTCTAACTCATTTTTAACCTTTTGAATGTGTTTGCTTTGTGTATTTATGAATTACTGATTGGGCTGTGCTATTCGGTTCGAAATTTATTTACTGCGTTTTCCTTTTTGTTTGGTGGAAAGTTGTTCTTTTATTCTGCTTATTTATGGCTTATATTAATTAATTTATGTGATTAATTTGTGGGAGCTGTTTGATCATCTGTTTTAATTCAATCAAAAAAATTCAATAGTACCATGAGACAATAAGAAAATATGTTAATTGCTTTGCATAAAATTGAGATTCGGGGAATCTACTGATAGAAATAGTGGGGCATTGATTTTATTTTGGATGCTAATTTTTGGATATTTCAATTTTTTGAATGCAGTTCTTACTTTTGCGGTTTTTTATGATTATATTCATAGTAACCTCAAAACTACTTGGCTAAGCTTTGAAGTGCTTTTAAGCTGTGGGTTCAATGAATGTGTGGTTAAAAAGCAGGTAAAAGATGTGGTTCCTATGAATTGTGGATAAAAATTGAGTTTGACCATCTTTTAAGCATTTATAAGCTTTGACAAACGAGCACAAAGACTTGTATATCTATGGCTTATAGCATGATTTTGTTCCTACCTAATTTGTGATAGATTATCGATTGAATAGCTTTTTTTAGTTGCCTTCTCGATTACTGAAATACTTATTACTTAGTAAAGGTGCTCAGTTTTAGAAAACTATGTTGTCTTAATTACAGACAATGGCAGCTTCTGGGGACTCGTGGGTAAGGGAGTACAATGAAGCAGTAAAACTTGCTGATGACATCACTAACATGATATCAGAAAGGAGTTCATTGCCCGCCACAGGGCCAGAAGCACAGCGACATTCATCTGCCATACGTAGGAAAATTACCATACTCGGAACCAGGCTCGATAGCCTACAGTCTCTTCTTTCAAAGCTTCCTGGAAAGCAACCTCTGTAAGCTGTCTCAATTGAACATCCTTCTGATTTGTTTATTATATTTTCAAGGAATAATCTTAAGTTCTATTGAATTAAGTAGTCGAATCTTGAACCCATGTATAATTTGTAGATTGCATTTTTATTTTGCTGCTCTAAACTTGCACGTTTGCTTAAACTTAAGAGATATGATGCACTCATTCATTTACCTTATAAAAAAGCAGAGAATTAATAAAGAGCGCTTTTGTATATTATTCCTCAGGACGATGATGAAATACAATCTGTACAAACATTTATATGAAAAGGAATAATCACCTTGGCCTATACAATAAGGACACCTGTCATAACAAACTCTCAACAATCATATATGCTAAAGAACGAGACTCAGCAATATTCTAGAATAAGTGACTTAGCTATATTCTATAACAGAGCTAAACTGTATACTAATTAATCCATATGTTAACTCTAACAAAAACGTGCATTATATTGTTAAAAGGAGGAGGAGGAGATACCCCTGGTTAATTGATAGAAAACTAGATAGAGCTAACGCTTGGTTTTATGTGTTCATTAAATTTCTCATTGTTTTCTCTCGTTGTGATCTTTGTATGGCTCTTGAACCTGCTCGTACTCATATGCAGGACAGAGAAAGAAATGAATCGGCGGAAAGATATGGTTGCAAATCTAAGTTCAAAAGTAAACCAGATGGCTTCCACATTGAACATGTCAAACTTTGCAAATAGGGATAGCTTACTCGGGCCAGAAATTAAGCCGGCTGATGCCATGAGCAGAACAACTGGGCTTGACAACTATGGTGTTGTCGGTCTTCAACGACAAATCATGAAAGGCTAGTGGCTATAAATCTTTTATTCATCTTATTTTTTATTTATATTTCTTAATATATGATGACTTTTCTGTTTCGTATCTTTGTGCAGAACAAGACGAGGGCCTTGAAAAATTGGAGGAGACGGTTGTAAGCACTAAACATATAGCGTTGGCAGTCAATGAGGAGCTCGATCTGCATACAAGGCTAATTGTGAGTGTTCTTGTATTATAACATGCTTTTTTCCTCACACGAAAGCTAGTCCTCTGTAGCTCACATATCGCAATGAACTGCTATATTGAAGTTCATTTCTGTTTGATGTCATTCTGTGCAGGATAATCTAGACCAACATGTTGATGTCACAGACTCCCGGCTGCAGGTGACCCTTCTGTCTAGTAACATTTGATTGAATTGTAATAAAACCTCCTCGAGCTGGTGAATTGAATTTTGGCATTATCTTTCATAGCATGTGGTCAACGCAGGTTAATGTCTTTGCGCATTTTGATCCTCTTAGTAGTGACATTACAGGAAAGACTCGTCATCATTGCTGAAGTATGCTTGACTTTTTATATTACAAATAACATGTAGACAAAAAATAAAGCTAAGTCAAAAAGGGCAAGTTTAAAATATGCTTGGATAACTTATTTTTTCTGACTTTTAACTTTTCAATAAATAAATTTTTTATTTAAAAAAAAATTGTGATTTATAAGTTAACTTTTAAGCTTAGCCAAACATGGTGTGTGAGAGCCGGTTTCAAGGAAATGTGTGTGAACTAGGTTTAGACCATATCATGCCTATGCATTTTGGTTATTTTGACGCTCGTGTGAAGTATTATTAATGGTAATCGTGTTAACTCGGGGAATTTGCGCACCTTCACAAGTATTTACTTACTAATTTTCTATATGTCTATTCCACTTACTTTATTTTGTCGGTTTTCTCCCTGATGCAAACAGCGAGTGCAGAAGAGGCTTGCAATATTGAATAAACGCACAAAGGGGGGTTGTTCTTGCTTGTGTCTGCTTTTATCCGTAATTGGGATTGTTGTTTTGGTTGCTGCTATATATATGCTGATCAAATATTTGTAGTATAGAGAAATGTGGAACTGGAACTTTCTGCTGTCCTTTTGTCCTGGATTAAAATTTAACGTTGATGTGTCGGAAAGAAGAAGAAGAAGAAGAATGGCTGTGTTATTTGTGAAGACGCGTGGATTTTAATTTCCTCTTTGTTCGAATTCCTTGTTTGTGATAGTGAAGTGATTTGTTTGGATAAATTTCCTGTTACGCTTTTCAAAATTTTCCAAGTTAATTAACATATTCATTAGGTTAGTCTGTGGTTCTGATGTACAGTATACCATTTAACCTTTCTTGATAGGTCTTTAATTTATTTGACTTTTTAGCTAAATGTTTGTTTGGGAGAAAATTTTCCGAGTAAAAATTGTTTTTTTGGGGAATGTATGGTTAGAAAGTGAGGAAAGATCGTGGATCCCTAAAAGGTTTGGTCCAAAATGTTTTTGGGGAAAAATCTCTACCAAACAAACCATATAGAAGACCTTCCAAATGGAAGAAAATGCAATTATGCACATTTCACCATTGATCTATTAAGGCTTGTTTGGCAACAATTTTGGAAAGTAAAAAATTGCCTGTGAGAATAAAAAGTTTTTTTAAAACCTGTTTGAATGTATTTTTAGAAGTATTTGTACGACTAAAAGAGCTTTTAGAAGAAAATCTAAAATATTTTTATCAAATGGCTCGTTTAAGAGAAGTGGAAGCAAAGATAGAAGTCATATCAAACAGTCCCTTAATCCTATTTTTGGTTAAAGAATTATCATGGAGATAAGAAACTGAAAGGTACAATAAAAATGCATCCGATACAGACGATATTACAAAAATCAATATGGATCATAAGATGCAGCTTCACCCCTTACTAATTGGAAGTAAATTAAATAAACATGATGGAAAAATGAAAATGTGAAGTAGAGTAAAGACAGCCTAAAAAAAGAGCTTTCGAGGAGATAGTCGAGGAGCACTGGAATTTGAGGCTGACGTCTTGAGGGAGATGGGAGATTTTGTGCTTTCTTGGCTCCCTGCAACTTTATCAACTAGCTTTGCTCCTCTTGGGTCGGAAAGGAAAGACTTCTGAAATGATTGTGCAAAACCAGTCGCAATGATGGTTACATGTATCTCTCCACTGTATCTCTCGTCTACAACAGCACCAAATATGATGTTTGCAGAAGGATCTGCCAAACTGGTTACAACCTGGAAACCGATAGGTGAAGAAAATAAATATACAAAACGCCATATCCCAAGCTCACAATCACAAATCGGAGGGTTTATTGGCATTCAATTCCGGCGTACTATGCAAAACCCCAAGTTTTCAATTTAACTGTTTTGAGGAAGATCCCATGCACTTGCTACGAAAGACAGATTAAGAGAAGCTCTACATTACCTGCGACACCCTATTCACTTCTTGCAGAGTGATGTCCTTTCCGCCGGTAATATTATATACGACTCCAGTAGCAGATTGAATGGAGGAGCCAATCAAAGGAGCCAAAGTTGCCTGTTCTGCTGCTTCTTCAGCACGGTTCTTGCTGGAGGAAACACCCACGCCAAGCATAGCAGTACCAGAATCCTTCATCACTGCCTTCACATCGGCAAAATCCACATTTACCAGCCCAGGTATCTGAAAAAGGAGAAAAGGAAAAGGCTCGTCCGTTAGTTTGTCTCAGCCACACGCATAAACTTTGGCTAAGCTTTAAAAAAAAGTTTAGTTAATTCAATCAACTTTCGTTTCTAAACATGTTTGAATAACTCAGTTTTGAGTTTTCAAGTAAAAAACTTGTGTTACTGTAAAAATAAGCAACTTATTTATTGCCAACTTTGACCAATAAATAAATTAATATCGAAACTTCCTTTTAAAAAAAATCATTTTAAAATTGATGGAAGGTCTTGTCACAAAATGTGGCCTAAAACCACTATATGGAAATATTTGATAGCAGCAAGCTGTATTGATATTTAAAACTATTACAGATTTTGAGTGTTGTCAAAATTCCAAGTTCCAACATTCATTACTGAGTTACTTTGGCATCAAAGCATGGCATACACGAAGAAAGGAAAAATTAACACATTCCATTGTGATGCGCAAGCTTTCAGTAAATGTCAAAATTTTGTTATAGAGCTAAAAAGAACTGCAGGTCGTCAAGATTCAACACCTCATAAAGAACATGGTTTCATAAAATCACTCACTGTGATTATATCTGATATCCCTTGGACACCCTGGCGCAGCACATCATCAGCTAGAAGGAAAGCATCCTGCAGGCAGGGGCGGAGCCCAGTTCAGCCCAGGGTGGGCACAAGCCCACCCTGAACTTCTGGGCTCAAAAAAAATATCTGGGCT
>CAIGRS010312353.1:0-10448 GCA_903798395.1 Fraxinus floribunda | reverse complement strand
AACCTGATTTTTGAAGTTTAATACCGCAAACCTTAATTTTGAAATGATGATACTTAAAAACCTTATTTATGTATTGTTCCCATTCAATTATGGTTGGTAAATGTCTGGACCTGGGCTTTCTAGCCGACCAATTTCTAGTCTAGGCCCAAGTTATTATTACTATTATTATCATTTGAGGAAATTACAACCACAAAGGTTTTTAAAATACCACTTTCACAAATTCAAAATCAATTTTAATAATACATAATTCAGGTTTTGATTAATGGTTTTTAAATTAATTTTTATTTAAATCAAATTTCAAACCTTAATTTTTCATTCACTCCTGTCTTTCTCTCAAAACTGGCCTATTTTCTCTCCCCGATCTCTCTATCCCCGCCGCCGTCGCCACCATTTGCATCACCTCGTCGCGCCACCACTGCCTCTATCTATTATCATACTTCATTACCTCAATTGACAAAAAATGGGCTCTTTCTTAAAATCTCTAGAATAAGGAACATAATCCTCCTCCTCCAGCCACGTCTCACACCTATCTTTGGGCCCGGAGCCTAGATCGTGAAGCCTACCGCTACCAATGCTTGACCAAGCTTCATTGGCCAAAGAAATCGTTGACCAAGACGACGTCATCGACTTGATGAACTGGTAGAAAGAGTCAGCCCACGTGTTAACTAGGTCGACGTTCTTCGCCATGTCGAGCTGGCACAAAAATGCGATCTCACCTAACACAATAAGGCCCACAAAAGTGGGCAAAAAATTAGACCATTTTTTCTTGTTTGCTGAGAATGATGATGCAGATGGAAAATCTGGTTCGAATATTGAGTCTTCAGGTCGTGGATTCTGCCTCCGATTCGTGGTACCTATAGAATTTGAAGCTACGGATAATTCAAGAAACTCTATCACTTCTCGTGTTGTACAGTGAATTTGGTAATTGAGGGTTGTATGGCTGATGTTTGCTAATGGTTGCGTGGTTGATTTATCAGATGTGTGTGGTGATTTTTCGACTTTGATTTTTGTTGGTGGCTATGGTCCGGCAACGATTTTGGTAAGGTTGTGGGGATGGTGTATTGTTAGTATTGGCGTTTGTGTTGATTTTGTTGCTGGGAAGTGGTGGTGTTGGTGTTGGTGTTGGTGGGCGGGGGTGCGTTTCTATGGTGGTGGTAGTGGTGTTGGCGTGGTGGTGCATTTTCTGTGGTGTTGGTGTTGGTGTTGGCGACGGAGACGGAGACGACGGTGGTATTTTGTTGGTGGTGGTCACAAATGATTTGTTGATTGTGACCAATAAATTGATTGGTGTATAACCAATAAAGAATAAATTGTGATCAATAAATATTGTTTGACCTACAAATTTATTAATTTGTACCAATAAAAGTAATCTGTGACCTATTATTAGATGTTTTTTGATCATAAAATAAGTTGTGTGATTTATACATTTCGTGACCTATTCTCTTCAATTCTGTCAGTGCCCAACTTTGTAATCTCGACATAAAGTTGAAAAGCTTATCCTCCTTAGACATATTCTAGATATCTAGCATGAGACTACTGAATTCCTTCACGTATTCTCAAACACTACCCGACTGCTTTAAACTTTTTGAGAGATTCTTTTGTAACCTAAGCTGTATTGCAAGACAGGAATTGATCCTTCAATTCATTATGTAACATTTCCCACGTAACAACTAGTAAACGGCCTGTAGCTTCGTCATCCTTCACCTGAGTTCGGTACCACAACTTTGCATCACTTGAGAGATACATTGAAGTGATATTTACCCACTCATCCTCTGGAATACGAGCAGCTTTGAAGTACTGCTCCATATTCCACAAGAAGTTTTCCAACTCTTTGGCATTACGAACACCCTTGAACTGATTTAGTTCATTGACACGAATTTTTGAAGCACCCACTGTATCCCGCACAGTAGTACTGTTTAGGCCCAATTTCAGCAAGGAAATTTCACTATCAAGGGAATCAAACCGAGCATGTGTTATTAGCAAGATCCAATAGATCTTTCATGAACGAAGATTGCCTTTCGTCTACCCCGTTGGAAAACTCTTCGAACTAAGCCCTTAATTTTGTGTACACATCATTATGTGCATGGATTTGTGCAGCCAAACTGACTGCACTGTCAGTCATAGGAGTACCAACAAAATCCTCCAATGCAGCAACCTAATCCATAAGATTCTGACTTGCAGCCATGTCTGCAAACGAAATATAGTAACTGCAACTTGGGAGCTCTGATACCAATTATCACAGAGATAAATTCTTGGTAAAATACTTAGCTAAATTTTCACCTATGATGGCACTGAGGTTCCACTCAGTCAGCCTACGAATTTGCACAATGCACACAAGGAAAATAAAGGCAACAAGGTAAAGAAACACATTGATTTACAGGTAAAATCCAACTCGTTTATTACTCTAGAATAACATAAGAAAATGAATGAACACTGAATGAACACAACACACTTTGTGTCTTATCAATCCGCCTTACTAATAAATAGACCAAAATTCGTATGCAATCAACACCTTTAACTACAAAAGGGATAAACCAACACAGTAAGATTATAACTGCTAGAAATTGATTCCCACAACCATTCCCAGCAACTGTCCGTACTTTTCCACCTGTATGGACCACGAAAACTATCCAACACATGTGTCAAACATGTGCCCAATTTGGACACCAGATGTCTTGTCAATCTACAACACTTTGACATCGATCAAATTGAAGTATCATTCCCACAAATTGAAACCTACCTTTTCCTTGCTCCAAAATCCGAAGTGTGCACCATCAACATACCTATCTGCAAAATCCCAACATGAGTGCAAAGCGTGCTCATGCCATTGCGCATGTCAACTTTTAAGTGGCTGACAACTATCTATCTCCATCATACGAATTTTGATAGCAACCTTAACAACTTTTTATGCTCGAATTCTGGAAAGTTTGTTACGTAACTTTTATAATTAAGATATATACTACTTCATTTAATATAAATAATGAGCATATAAAAGAGAGTCTAGATGACAAGGTATATAAAAAGCCAGCATTCTACCATATGGCATAAACGTGAAGTATGAAGATGCAAAGTTGAAAATATGCCAACAACTTGGTGTTTATTTTTCCAAATAACATATACCTAGCTATAATTGCATTATACCTCTCTCGTTGGCAAGTTTTGGCGTCACAGTGGGGACAAATGAAATGCACATCTTCTGACTTCAGTGAAATAAATATAATATAATAATTTTCTGGGTCAAATTTTCTTCTTTTACAATTTTAAATAGAACTCAAAATTGACATTAGAAAAATAATTAAGTTGATGTAAGTGTCAAGTTTTGCTACTTCACAAGGCTGAAATAATAATGTTGTTTATTTGAAACGATGGCTAAGAAGAATGTCCTACTCTTTTGAACCGTTGGTTTTATTCTTGTGTCAAAACTGGGAGACTCTTCTCATTTAAACAAAAATATATGCTAAGATCAATATCTATGCAATTTTCCTTATTTTTATTAGTTATTTACTTATTTCTTCAATTAAATAAAATACATTTTAAAAAATAAAAAAATATTTATTTTATTTTATTACTCTTTTTTTAAAATTTGTGTGAGATATCAAAGAGGAATAGCAAAGTTTGAGTGATTCAGAGTAATAGTTGGTAAAGCCTCCAAATTCAATGTATAACCCCAAGTTGTGACCAGCTAAATCGGTCTTGTATTCTTATAATTATCGAATTATTGTAATAGGATTTCCTAATAATTATTTGGTATAATAAGTTAACCTGTACAAGTTGGACACGAGCTTTCAAACTTTCACGGTTCTAATTCACACACACACATCTTAAGTGCTGTTTGGTTGGTGTTTCACAAATTATTATTATTTTTCATAAAATAAAGAGGCTCGGAAAGGAGCAACATCCATTTTATGTTTTTTTTTTTTTTTTTTATCTATTCGAATAACTAGAACATGCTAACCATATCCTTAAAATTTGTCCTATTTCAATATTTTATTTTATTTTATTTTTTTGGCACGTGCAGGCTATAGAAGTGTTAAGGAGGGCTCTGATCACCAATCGAGCCAAGACGTGCTCATTTTGGGGTAAGTTGAGCACGTACCGGACTAGTTTGAAAAAAAATAAGTCTCGATTTGTCCATAAGTGGGCTCACACATTTTTTTATTTTTTCTATATAAGAATCAATTATTTTTGCTTCCCAAATCCTGGATGAGCCGACAAGTGGCTTGCACGGAATAACCTAGCTCGGCTTATGTATGGGGGTGAGTCGAGTGTCAGCTAACGCTTCAGCGTAGGAGAAAAATAAATAAGACGAAAGTGGACGTCCCTGATGAAGCCTCTCCCTAGCACTTCCCCATTCGAACAAAATGAGAAGCTCGATGAGGATATACAATTATAATTCGCCAATTTAAATTTTGAATACAACATATTTTCATGTCCAAACGGGCCTTAGAGGTTTAGTTAGAAGTATTTTGAATTTTCAGTGGCGGGTTGACGTGCCAACAATTTTTGACCGCATGCAAAAATCTCAACCCAACGCTGCAACGCAACATACAATTCTTCCAAATTTGTCGCGTTTTTGGGGAGGTGATATCAGACCTGAGTTGTTAACCGAATTGAACTCGTATGCTGACTCAGCACATACACCTCCCTATTTATGTCTGTAATTTCAAAAGCATATCATATACATATATATATATATATAACCTCAAACTACGATTTCTATATACAGAGATTGTATGTAAAAATTAAGACGGAGTCGATTGAACTACGCTCTCTTTCTCAATCTTGATTCAGGTTCATTTTTCTCAATTATCGCCACCATTTTCTTATTCCTATTTCTTTCTTTCTCTGTGCTCTTGACGCAGTCTGCATCTTTTAGCTTAGCAAAATCTTACATGAATTTACATTCTTTTGGTCCCAGTTTCCTGTTATTTATGATCTCTTTCACGTCTTTCGCGATTAGAAGGAAAAAGGAAAGATGCATATAAATTATTTTTCAGATTTTATTTTATTTTTTTGAATATTTGTTCATTAATCCTGATCCTCCTTTTCTGGGTGTTATTTCCATGATACACGTGCATGGTTTGGTTTGATATGCACGACCGTACTTAGCCAGCAAAGTGCCAACGTTAGCTTTCTCTGATTATTATCATTATGTATTGTTTCATAGTTGTTTTTTTGACTTTTTCTTTATTAATTAATTAATATTTATTACTTGTGGTTTCAATTCCTAATTGGCATAGCCATAGAATATATCTTACTTGGCGGGTTGAATTCTCCTTCCTTCCTTTATTAATTTATGTACTTCATCACAAGTTTCTGATCAATACTTATTAATTAGAAAAATACATGTATAGCTCTATTGGGTGACAACTTCAATTTAAATGGCGTTAAATGATATGTGAAATTAAATGAGTTATTTAATTTCACTTATCATTTAATGTCGTATCAACGACATCTGAATTGGAGTTGCAACTCCAATCGTCTAAATAACATTACTCTATTAATTAGTCATCAAGAAGTGATAATTCCTAAGATTCATACTTTGGTAATTTTGAAACCATAAATCTTTTATTTAATACTAAGTCAATTGTATTTTTTTTAATGGTACTAGACACTATTTAAAAAACTAAGGCCTCGTTTGATAGACATGATTTTCCATGGAAAATTCATTTTCCAATTTTTGCACATGTTTGATAGCAAAAATTTTCCTGGAGATTTTTTTCTACCTTTCCACATTTTTCAGTTTTTTGAGGAAAAATAATTCTTGTTGTCTTGGTTGGTTTTGATTTTTCAGGTTTTTTTTTTTTTTTATTTGGCAATTGGAAAAAATTCTAGATACAATAGTAAATAAATTTATCACTTTTATTGATAATTTTCATGTAAAACAAAATCAAACGAATGGCAGTTGGTATAGTAATTTATTTTTTTTTGGCAATTGAAACAAATTCTAAACCCAATGGTAGAAAAAATTATCACTTTAATGGACAATTTCCATAAAAAACAAAGCCAAACGGAACCAAACTTTCAACATTTTTCAGGTGGAAAATTATATCAATTAATTACAATTTTCAGTAAAATAATTTTTAGGCAATTCAATTCCCTATAAAACATTTTCCACATTTGCAATTAAATGGACTCTATGATAAAGAAATTAAAATCTTATTTATTATTATATCCCTGCTACAAACTATGCTCTACAAACTATATATGCTGGTAAATGTCATCGTCATTACATGATATGTGTCAAATAGCACGCCGCGTAGCAAACGAGTATACGTACTTTTAAAGGATTCCATACTCAATAATTTCATGTCACTGTCGATCGAAGCCTTTGCATACATAAGGACCGGACGCAATTCTTTTCACTATGGTTGTCCTTTTATATTCCTGGATCCACATTCATACTGAAATGTGACAATCCAATGATCCATCATATGTATTACTTATACCATCTCTTGTGCCAATGAACAGATTTAATTTAACTGATATTTTTTTATTTATTATTAATTAATTAATCGTTTATTATTTTATGTCTAGCATGAGTTTTACAAAAACAGACAGATTTTCTAGACTTTATTTTGTTTTGATTAGGATTTTTGTTTAAATAGTGAAAAGTGAAGAATCATTCAACAAGAATTGCATAAAATGAGTATTTATTGATGTAGGTTGATTGTTTATGAGTATTTACTAAATTATTGGAGATTGTTCTTTTATTATGAACCCAATCAAATAGACATGTACTTGCCTTTTTCTTTGGCCTTTCAGTTCCACTACAGATCAGACCTCTCTGTGCAAATATAACTATATAACTGTGTACATGTTAACTTGAGAATTAATTTTTCGTCCTTCTTTCATTCGCCTGCAGCAGCTGTGGAAATTAGCAGGTTCTTGGAACTGAGAACTGATCCTGTAATTAGTTGAGAAGAGGAAGAAAAGGAGGAAGAAAAATGGGATTCTGGACCCTATTTGAGGTGGCGTCGATGCCAATACTGCAGGTTCTCTTATTAAGTTCATTGGGAATTTTAATGGCTTCTGACTATCTCAACCTTCTGCCTGTGGATGCTCGAAGGTCTTTGAACAAAGTAAGTTAATATGAATGATAAATCAAACTGGAATGGGATACCACAGCTTATATATTTCGTCTGATGTTAATGTACTTTAGAAATATTGTGGCATTGCAGATTGTGTTTATAATCTTCACTCCTTCACTCATGTTTTCAAATCTTGCAAAGACTGTTACCCTTCAAGACATAGTCTCATGGTATATTTCCTCAAACATTCATACTCATTCTGATATGATCCACAGTGTGTTCAACTTCTCTCTCATGACATTTTTTCAGGTGGTTTATGGTTGTTAACATCGGCATCACGTTTCTAATCGGAGGGATTCTTGGATGGTTAGCAGTTAAATTATTAAAACCAAAGCCACATCTAGAAGGCCTCATTATTAGCATGTGTGCATCAGGTACTCATTAAAGGATAAAGCTACTTTGCCAAAAAGATTTGACAGAAAGCTTGATATAATTGCATGTGACAGTAAATGATTGGATGAAAAAACTGACTGTGTTTTAAGCTATTCAATAATAGAATGCCACGTAACATTATATCAACCTTGATGTTCATCTAATATGATTGCTCATTAAATGTAGCAGCTTCAAGCCTATATTTGCCATAGTCAGAAGTCGAATTCTTCTTTGATTTTAATCGGCAGCACCTAATTCGTATCAATGTTCTTAAATAGGAAACTTGGGAAACATTTTGTTGATAATTGTCCCTGCAATCTGCAAGCAGAGCGGTAATCCATTTGGAGACAGTTGTTCTACAGTTGGACTCTCATATGTTTCTTTCTCTATGGCTGTAAGTGTTCTAAAGTCACATCCCAGCCTTGAATCCTAATAGAAATCACTTGAATTCGCATTATTCACACTTCACTTCACTCTTTTTTTGAATAAAATGCAAAGGACTTATCAGTGATCACTTTAATTCAACTGCAGCTTGGTGGGTTCTACATCTGGACTTACAGTTACCACTTAATCAGGACCTCGGCCCAAAAATATAAGGAAATGCTAGCAGTTGAGGAGTCCTTAAAGGAACCCAACAAGGATTTAGAGGCAAATGAGAAGACTAACCTTCTTGATGGAACAATTGAACATGATACAAAAGCACCAACTGTAAGCCCCCTCCTTTGTGCTGTATATTGATATATCGACTTCAAAACATGCAGCGTAATTTGTTGTAATCTAACATTATCTGAAATCTCCAAATCATTTTATCTATAGATTGAAGCTAAGAAGGAAGCACAAATTTGGAAACAAATATTAGGATTACTCCATAAGATTCTGGAAGAGCTACTGGCTCCTCCAACCATTGGTGCTGTGAGTTCTCTATACTAATAGCCTAACTATTCACCTTTTCCTTCATTACGATATTAATCCTAGTTTTACAAAACTTTCAGATTCTTGGATTTATATTTGGAGCAGTTACATGGCTCAGAAACCTCATTATTGGTGACAATGCTCCACTCAGAGTAATTCAGGATTCTCTTAAATTACTTGGGTAGGTAAAATCTAGTTTCAGACACGAACTTGGGAAACAAAGTGTACGTTATGAAAAAAAAAAATTCTGTCTACTTATGGCAGATTCATTTATTTTGCAGGGATGGAACCATTCCTTGCATCACTCTTATACTGGGAGGCAACCTAACACAAGGTATAAAAACAGCAACATTTACAAAATCTTGAGTAATTAATTGTTGAAGAGGTAGCAGATTAGATTGTTAACAGTGTTATGAACTGAATGAACAGGGTTTCGAAAGGCAAGATTGAAGCCAGTGATCATAATCGCAGTAATATGCGTGAGATACGTTCTACTTCCTATAGCAGGGATTGGTGTTGTAAAAGCAGCTGCACATTTAGGATTTCTTCCATCAGATCCTCTTTATCATTTCGTTCTCATGCTTCAATTCACAGTGCCACCTGCCATGAGTATTGGTACCATATTTTCTGACTTGCTTACGTTTATGCCGTTTAAAAAAATCTCATTTCTCTTAATTTTAATTGACAAATGAATTATTTTCTAATAAGACGATTTCAAATGATAATGCAGGCACCATGACACAGCTATTTGATGTAGCCCAAGAGGAGTGTTCAGTGCTGCTTCTTTGGACGTACCTGGTTGCAGCTCTTGCACTCACTGCCTGGTCAACTGTCTTCATGTGGATTTTGTCCTAAAACATAAGTTGGAGGGACAGATATGGAGAAACAGATAGAGAAGCCATGTGTGTATATGCCCGACAGAAATTAATTAGGAATTAAGCATTGTCGTATTGGGTTTCAGATATTCTTTTTTAGTATTCATTTTTTTATGTAAATGATAAAGTAATGTATCGAGTCTCAAAAGAGCCTTAACGGGGCATGACTTTATATTCATATAGAAGTGGGCAGTTATTTTTCGTCAAATTAAAGGATAAACTTCAAGAAAGAAAAACGAGTAAATTCTGATATGCTCTTCAGTCTTCTCGTCTTATTCATCACCCTAACCTTGTATCTCTTTTCACCACTCCCTCCTTCCCCCATTCTCTCTCATGAAGTGTTGAATATTCTAGAATAAGAAAATAGGAGGGAGAGAGCCGTAGGCTGCAATGGAGGATCGATGCATGGAGGGCGCTAAAAGGGCAGCAGGAGAAGTGAAAGAAATGGTGAAGGTTAAGTACCAAACAGGAGCCAAAAAGTTATACACTCTTGGTTGTTTGTTAAGTTTTGAAACCAAACCACCGTACTAATGAATTAAATCATCTTGCACAACAAGGGATATGACCAATGAAACTAACCGGGACAGGAAAAAGCAAAAGTTGCTAGTTCATGGACTACTTTTTGCATATTGTTATCTTATCATTAGTAGAGATGTATCACTGGTTAAATGACAATGGACCGCTAGTTCATTGTCCAACTCATTGCCACCTAACCGGTGGTGAACCTCTACTAATCATAGATAGCAGTATTCCTACTTCATTCCCATTCTGCAAAACAAAGCCTCAAGATTTGGTTGTCTTCACTTTGACTAGTGACAAGATGTGGTTTTAAAAAATAATTCACTGAGAGATTTACCTGAGAAGTTCTTCTTACCACGGTTAAGGTAAAAAGTTACCAATTAACCTTCAGAAGTCCTTTACACTACAAGTCCTTTACAAGGTACCAGCACATGGAGCTACGAGTAACTTTTCAGGTATTGAACTGTGCAGCAGAGAACAAAGCTAGTGAGAAAAAGGACTAATTTAATAAATGAAGACTGACACATCCCTCTTCTATTAAAAGAGGAAATCCTGTGTTTACTGTTCATTTAGAACGTATTTAATTTTCTCATTTTATCCCACCAATTCATGTTTTCTTACCATTTTATCCCTTTCATTTACTGTTGATTTTTGAAACATTTTTCATCCACAATTTATC
>CAIGRS010312351.1:0-10799 GCA_903798395.1 Fraxinus floribunda | reverse complement strand
TTTTTTTTTTTGCCAAAAATGCATTTTGGAATAGTGATTTGATAAAAAAATGTGATGTTAAAAAATAAGGAAAAACTTTGAGTTTGCGTATAATATTGTTTTATTAAAGAATATATTGTTGAAAATAAGAGAGAGTAATGTATTTTTGAAATAATAGAGACCAAACAAGGGTTTAGTAGCTTCAAAGTAATTCCATCCCCAAAGGTCCAAAGATCAAAATCTTTGTGGCTTTCATACTTTGATGGTTCTCCGAGATCCTTTCGATGACCTATGTTGTGTTGAAGGAATATAACTACATCCTCGAGCTCAAGGTTTGAATTTCAACATTGTTAGGATCTTATATAGGCCTTTATGGCCCATTTTTATAGGAACCTCTATTTTAGAAATAATGGTATCCATCTGACCTAAAGAAATCTTTGCACACCTCCGTTACCAAAAAGATGCATGACTTTTATTGCCCTCCATGGCGCTTACAGAGATTTCGAGAAAAATCAAATTACTAATTAGATTTCCTCATTTATGGGGATAAATAATTAGAGATAGAAGGGTTTNTTTAGAAATAATGGTATCCGTCTGACCTAAAGAAATCTTTGCACACCTCCGTTACCAAAAAGATGCATGACTTTTATTGCCCTCCATGGCGCTTACAGAGATTTCGAGAAAAATCAAATTACTAATTAGATTTCCTCATTTATGGGGATAAATAATTAGAGATAGAAGGGTTTCCATTTTTTCAAATGAACAATTTGAAAGATATTAAGCATAAAGACATTATGTTGGAGATTATTGCATTTTGATTGAGTTAAAATCTAGAAACTGCATTTAATTGCCAAAAATAATATGATTGTATGATACCTTCTATGAGATTTAGCAATTGGCATAATAGATTGACTGAGAAATGAATTATCTAGTATCAACAAACTTAACAAAAAAAATATTGCCAAAAACATTGGAGAAGGAAGCAATCCGGCTGCATATATTTCAAAAGATTGAGAACAATGCCAAAATACTGTTTTAAGAAATAAAAAAGTGCATATTTTGCACAAAGTACTCTATAGGACTAAACAGCTATTCAAAACATGTAGAAAATGTTCATAAACAAACCAAGTTACTTAATTTGTCCCATGAAAAGGGAAAACATTGTTGTTCTGATTACTAAATTAAATAAAGAAAAGTTCAAAGCTGACATATTTTCTCCCTTCGATGTCGTACTGCGTCAATATTCCATAAGTACTCTTTTCACCGCTACAAGAAAAATAAAAATGAAAAGATCAACAGCTTGAAACTATTTAGCTTGTACTTGTAAGATAAGCATAAATCAATCCCTTTTGAGGGGAGGGGGTTGGGTGGAAGAAGCCTGCAAAGCCAAAAACGTTGGTAACACATAATTAAGCAATTTCATGTTATTAATTCTCATGTGAAATCAAAACACATCATTCCTAGAAAAATTTCGATATTCTATGGAGCTGAAACTTTGATCTAATAATGTTTTGTTTATGAATGAAGAGAATAATATCACAAATATTCAACACTACTCAATGCTATGTGAAAGAATTTTTCTTACATTTAGATCGGGGAGATAATTGGTTTCAGCCGATGAGAATTGTGGTGGAAACACAAGATGTTGAGGCCCTTCTTGGCTTCTCACGAGCAAGGCCTGATGACGAATAAATATTATTTAAAAATAATCATATTGAACAATGTCTTGCCATTAAGGTTTATTTAACTGGCGCGATATAAAACTGATAAAATATATTGGATGATTTACTACATAGTACTTAGGTTGTATCACTCACTGAATTCAAGTTGTGCAAACTCATTGGATAGGCTGAGTACTCACGAGTGTCTCCAGGACAGTCTGCAACTAGTTGCTGCTAAATCAAATCAAGTAGTGATGCAAGTGCATGATCAGTACAAGGAATGATTTGAAAAATCCAGTTATTTCTCTTCTTACATATAGTAGTCGAGACTAACAAAATTGTCATAATAACATAAAATTAGTTTGGAACTTCACCTAGTTCAACCATACACTCTCAGAGTGATACGATGCAATTTTTAATCTTCTAAAACCTGTTTTCTTGATTTCAAAATTTCATTATTTCCCCGAATACGCATGAAATTTACAGACTACAAATTTGAAACTTTCGTAAACATGTACGTTCTCCCCTCAAAAGTAGGAGGGCAACATACGAATTGTCAATCCTATGTTTTCTTTCCAGTCCCAACAAATTTAATACAAAAATGAACAAATACCTAGTATAGGGAAAGAGCCACTAGGTTATGGGTTCGACGATTGTTACATGTGAATGGCTTGTACCTTAGAAATGTTAAGAGTAAATGAAAATTAATGGAAATTTAAGATAAACAATTTATACATGACACTCCAAATTATATTGAATTCTCTAAACATAAAGTCAAATTCTTGAGTTAAATTAAATCAATGTACGAACATGAATAATTTGCATTACTCACATTAGTAAAGTCATAGTAATCAAAAATTAAGTGAAAATTCAAGCAAAAAAAAAACTTACAATGGCACTCCAAATTATATTATCTTGGCAAAAAGTCGAAATCTAGAGATCAATTAAATCCAAGTGCAAGCATGAACAAATATTGTGGCTTATATATTAAAGTTAAAGTATCAAAAATTAAATGAAAATTCATGAAAAAATAACCTACACATGGCACTCCAAATTATATTGAATTATCTAAGCAGAAAATCAAATTCTATAGTTAATGTAAATACGAATGCAATAATGATTAACTAGTCATAATAAAAATTTAGATTGCTCATTTTAAATGGTAGCAAAAACATGCCAAATAATTTTCTAAGCAATTTAGTTATTAATTCACGAGCATGTGCAAAAACCGTGAATCAAAATCTCCTATAGACAATGAAAGTAGTTGAACATTTCATGGAGCTAAAACTTTTAATAATGATGTATCTAAATTGTTTTGTTTTCGTATCAAGAGATTGACATCACAAATATCGAAACTGTTACCCATCAAACTATTGCTAAAAGAATTTATCTTACGTTAAGACCCTGCTGATAAGTAGTTTCAGCTGATGAGAATGATGGTGGAAACACATGATGCTGAGGCACTTCATAGCTTCTTGTGTGCAAGGCCTGATGAAGAAAAATTGCTGGCTAAAAATAATCTTATAGAACAATGCCATGCCATTAAGTTATACTTAACGGGGCAAGAATAAAATTCATAAAAATATCGTGGATGATTTACTACTCAGTATACAGTTTGTATCACTCACTGAATTCAAGTTGTGCAAGTTCATTGGATAGACTGGATATTGATGAGTGCCTCTAGGACAGTCTGCCACTGTTTGCACCTAAATCATGCAGTAAAGAGTGCAAGTACATGATTAGTACAAGGAATGATTTGTAAAATTCAGTTATTTCTCTATCCATTCATAGAGGTCAAGACCAACAAAACTGTCATCATAATTCTAAATGAAGTTGGAACATCACCTTGTTCGACCATAAACTCTCAGCCTGATATGATGCAATTTTTAATATTCTAAAACCACTTTTCTTGAATCAAAACTTCATTGTTTTCCGGAACAAATACATAAAAATTTGCATACTACAAGTTTGAAACTTTCGTCCACATATATTCTCCCCTAGCAAGTGGGAAGGCAACATAATTTGTAAATCTTATATTTTCTTTCTTGTTCTACAACTTTTGATACAAAAATAAATAAATACCCCCAAGTATGGAGACTGGGCCACTAGGTTATGGGTTCAATTATTGTCACTGGTTAACGACTTGTACATTAGAAATAATTGAAAATTAAATGAAAATTCAAGAAAAACAACTTATACATGGAACTCTAAACTGTATTGAATTCTCTAAGAAGATAGTCAAATTCTAGAATAAGATAAATATAGTACAAACATAGATAACTGTTATGAATTATATATTGGAAAAGTCATCGTAATCGAAAACTAAATGAAAATTCAAGGAAAAACAATTTATAATGGCACTCAAAAACATATTGACTTGTCTAAGAAAAAAAATCTAGAATTAAATTAAATATGAGTACAAATATGAATAACTACTACAGCTTATCCATTAGAAAAGTCCAAGAAAAAATAACTTATACATGGCACTCTAAATTATATTGAATTATCAAAGAAGAAAGTCAAATTCTAGATTTAAATCTGAGTACAAACATGAGTAACTAGCCACAATAAAACTTTAGATTGCTCATTTTAAATGGTAGCAAAATCATGCAAGATCATTTCCTAAGAAATTTCATGTCATTTATATAAGTGCACCTCCATAAAGCATGAAAATAAATTCCTATAGACTCTAAAAGTAGTTGGACATTACTTGGAGTTGAGACTTCATAATGATGTATCTATAGTGTATTTTTCTTTTCGTATGAAGAGATTGACATCACTACTAGCCATCAAATTTTTGCCATGTGTAAGAATTTATCTTACATTATAACCCTGCTGATAATTGATTTCAGCTGATGAGAATGATGGTGGAAAGACAGGATGCTGAGGCACTTCTTGGCTTCTCATGAGCAAGGCCTGAAGAAGAAAAAGTAATCTTATAGAAAATGTCATGACATTAATGTATATTTAACGGTATCGAAACAAAATTGAAAAAATATCTTGAATTATTTACTACTTAGTATTGAGGTTGTATCAACTCACTGAATTCAAGTTGTGCAAATTCATAGGATAGGCTGGGCACTGATGAGTGTCTCCAGCTGTTGTTTCCTTCTAATCAAGGAGCAGTAGAGGATGTTAGTGCATGATCAGTATAAGGAATAATTTGTAAATTCATTTATTTCTCTGTGTTAATAGTAGTCTAGACCCAACAAAATCATAATTTAAAATTAGGTTGGAACTTGAGCTTGTCCAATTACAAACTCTTAGTCTGGTATGATGCAACTTTCAATCTCCTAAAACCTATTTTCTTTTCCAAAAAAACGTCATTCTTTCCCCGAATATGCATGCAATTTATACAAAATTCGAAATTTTCATCCACGTATGTTCTCCCCTCACAAGTGGGATGGCAAAATGCACTTTGTAAACATTATTGTTCTTTCCAGTTTCTCCAAATGTTAATACAAAAATGTATAAATATGTCAGTACTGGAACTAAGCCTCTAGGTTACGGGTTCAATCGGTCAATGGCTTTTACATTAGAAAAGTCTTAGTAATTGAAAATTAAATGGAAATTCAAGAGAAAAAAAAAAACAACTTATACATTGTACTTTAAATTATATTGAGTTAAGCACAAAGTCAAAACGTAGAGTTAAATTAAATCTGAGTATAGACCTGAATAACAAGTCAAAAAAAATAAAAATAAAAATAAAAGATACATTAGATCTCTCATTTAAAATGGTAGCAAAAACATGCAAATCATTTTCTAATGCAATTTTCTAACATGCATTTTATAATCAATCACTTATGCTAACGTGGAATACTGTTATGCTTTGAATGACCTGTGTACTACAATATGATCATCCAAAATTAATGAAAAACTAATGAAAATTAAGAATAATTTGATCAGGTAAGGGATAGTCTAAGATACTTCTAGCTAAATGCAAACAGAAATAAAATAAAATACTAATCTATTTATTTATATCTTCATTTCACACGTAAATTATCAGCATATGTTTAAGAATCTAAACAAAAAATTAAACTACTATGATGTCATTGAAATTATACACACAGATTAATCCAAACCTAAAAAAGAAGACAGCTACCAAACGATGTGTTCCATTAACTGAATAAATAAGGTATTATTCTTTTAAGAGTAGCATAAAACGTTGGCCTGTTCTACTGGTTAAGTTCATGTAATGCAAGTCTTGAGTTTGAGTGAAACTAAACTAACCAATTTAGACAAGTGACCCATAATACTAGTTGAGGACCTCGGGTTGGCTTTTTCCTAGTCCGTCTAGATTAAGAGAACTGGACCAACCCAGTGGACAATTACTCCACTCCTACCATCTTTAGTCACTATATTTTATAGTCTATTTTGGATTGAAGGTATAAAGTGTGACAATTATGTGGCTTCTAATACATATGCAGGGTAGAATATTTAAAAAATAATAAGTTAAGATTACCAAATGCAACTTTAATGAATACATATGGATAATAAGTGGTATTTTGTGTGTTCATATTCATATATGGAGCCTAAACGTAGAAAGGGGACATTCAAAATATTTGGTCTTGGCTATTAGCAGTTGCAAATTGGTTACAGTCTAATTAGAAAAGGACAAACCTGGTCCCTATCAAAAGAGACAATTTTAGCCAGGAAGCTGAGAAGCTCTTCACCCATTATTGCCTCCACAACATCACAGCGCTGTAGAGCTTGGCGATTGTTATCTTCTGTGTTCATCCATGCTCGAAGTGTGAGCTCCAAAATGAAAATCTCACAAGCTTTTGCAAATAATATTGGAGTATCTGCGCTGATCATCTGAAAATATGTTCGAAATAAGGAAAAAACTGAGATTTTATGAAGCTCAAAATATAATAACTTCTTCAATGGAGCTACAATGCATCAAATTTCTAATCTTAACTAACAGGGGCAGAGGGAGCCCAGGGAAACTCCAAGTCCAACAAAAAAAAATTCTCCCCTCTGATAAAAATTCCTAGTGAAAGAAGCACCTAAAAAAATTCAGCCTTATACTAACTCATAGAGTTCTTAGCATTTTCTGCAGATAATATAAATATTTGGCTAATTTAGTAGAGTCCACTACTCGACTATGGAAGTTTTCTTTCATTTGGGAATTTGGTAAGAACCAAGCATGTTCACATATGCCTACCTTTACTTGTTTATCAGATTTAATTATCTTTCTTATCCGAGCAAAGGGAAGCAAGTGTCTGTAACATACATCTGCAAAATAAGCGACATAAAGAAATAAAATCATTAACAAATGGAGTCTATGCAGAAGAAATGCTCTTTTTTTTTTTCCAACGACAAGATAAATACGGATATCAATTTATCAATCAATAATTCTAAAAAACAGTGCTCTCTTTAAGTTAAGGCATTACCACATAGGCAACCATAAAACCACAATAATTATAGTGCTTTTTCGACATAGGTTTTGGAAATAAATTGTATAGCCCGAAAAATTAGACGCCAATTTTTTCTTTTGGATCATTAATGGGAAAAAAAAAAGAGTCATTCTATTTCTTTCGTGCTTTCAAGATTGGATCATCCATTAGCAAAAAGTACTTTCATATTTATTACGTTTATTCACAATATTTGCAAAGAGGAGTAAAACGAGGAAATTCGTAACAAGATCACGTACTCGGAGACTTCAATAAGTACAAATGCAACACAAAAACTTCTGGCAAGGCCCTCAAGGATGAAGAGAACCTATTGAATTGATGGTCCAACCTTTCGTTTCTGGTATTAATTCTTTTCTCAGTGCAAAAAGTTTAGAGCTAGTATCTTGTATTATAAAGAGACTGAGATAAATTTAAACTGCAAATAATTGAAATTTAATAACATGGGAGCAAGGTGGATAGAAACAAAAATAAAGTAAAGCAAGATGGATCAGCCACAAAAATGAAGTAAAGAAAATTGTCCAAATGGTTGGAGATCTTTGCACCACCTCGAGAGTTACGGATTTCAACCAGCCGATCCTTCCAAAAAGTTAGCATTTTTAGCCTGAGCAGATTCTTAGAACGAAAACTCCTGGTCTCTTCGTCCTTATACAACACAAGTAGATGATTTCTATGAGTTAAAAGATGAAATTGATAAAACATGAAGGCATAACCATGAAAAGTACAGCAGATTTGGGTTCAACTATTACCTGATTGATGTGACCTAAAAAGAAAGGCGGGTTGTCCATAAAGTTATGACCCTATGGTGGTGGATTTGAAGATGGAAATTATATTGGTTGAAATCCAAAAGGTTTGTGTCCTTATGCCTACATATGTAAATACAATGTTTATAATTAGACGCATTCAGACACATACGTACAAAGGTAGATTAATAGGACAGCGATGAGCATTAAATTTGGCGTTATCTTTAAATGGAATTTATTTTACACCGTCAGCATATTAATAAGAATAAGAATAAGAATAGGTGCATCTGAGACAGGTTTACAGCATTAATAAGCCTAACCTGCTCTTCAACGATTGTTTGGAGATTTTGATAATTTGACTCATTAAATGGTAAGATGCGCGCTGTCCAATCAACTTGTAGGCTCATCGAGGAAGTGAAGCTTTAGACAAGTCAAGATTTCAAAAAATGCGTATTCATCTCTTTTTCCCTCTGATACCAACCTCCAATTCTTGTGTTAATGTTATCTTGTAATCTTATTTCTTTGATTGTAGTTTCTGTACTTACCTACTTCTCAGATTTAGACATGGAAATCAGATAGTTGGAGTTGAGCCTAGCAGACAGATTGTCGTACAGTTAATGTTTTCGTTAAGGTATCATCTTGACTCACAGGTCTGAATCATGGTAATTGAGCCTTTTTTTCAAGTTTAAGGAAAAATTCTCATGGAATATTCGATCAACAGAAATAAATTGAGCCTTGCAATGCAAATGAATGTTCGTGATTATATGGCACTCAATCAAAAGTTTCACAAGGAAAATTTATCTTCAAGTTCCTAACTTGATTTTAAATTAAAATTTCCTGCAAGATTAATTAGATAATGAATATGAGTTTTACTTTTCATACCGAAGTGCCAAATGCTAATTCTTGCTTGCAAACATTGATAAGTATCTCTCCATTCTGCCTTGTGTTTGAATCTAGCCTTCCTGAAACTGCATTTGTTGATCAATATTATTAGGACTTCGAAAACTCGGGCTATTGAAATCCAAGGAAAAATTACTAATACTTCTTTGGTATGTAAAACCTCCCTTTCAAATATCTGAGAAGGAAAACAGAAGTTGATGCCAGTGGTGCTGTAATATTCATGAATATACACTAAGGAGAAAAATATAAAAAGTAACTCCTATGTTTAGTGTTTGTGGGGCAGTACCATGTAGCTACGGTAGACAATACCATGATTAATCGTGCCAATTTTATAAATCATCGAAATGAAACTTTTTAACACTTACTATAGTGTATACACATACCAAAGAAGTTCTAGTACACTTCACTGCCTTCTTTCAGCAACTAAACCTGCATATAAAAAAATAAGTAATTATGCTCAAAATGGTTTTCCAATAAATATAAGTGATTGGAAAGGAATAGAAACTCAAGAATGTTTTACCATGTTACAATATGACTTATGTGGTTTCCTTCCTACTTGCCATCACAAAACAAGTTCTGCATATTGAAGGGCTTGAGCTTCCGTGTCAGAATTCCCTAGAACAAAACATAATTAAGTATACATTATAAAGGAACAAGATAAGATAAAAATAGCTTATAATGGACAATACAGTGGCTACACATTATAGTCTCTCCTATTATACATCTTACAACGTTCCAAATTGAAAACAGAGAACCTGTAGCTACTCGCCAGATGGGTCCATTTCATTAGTTAACCTGAATAACTATCAAAGTATCAGATCTTCCCAGCGAGGTACAATACATGCTATGGAATAAGAATTCACCCATACGTTAGCAACTGAAAACTCTAAAGGATGATAAACATGGGTGGAAAAAAGTACAGCTCTATCCTCTCAATTTGAAGGAAGTGGAAAGGGACAAAAGACAAGCATAAGAAAGAGGTTCACTCTTTCATGTATCTATCCGCTCAATTTCTTAAAAAAAACAATCAATTTCATATGAATTTATTGCAGCAGAAAGATAGATGTTAAATTCCTAACAGCCTTTTCATGTTTGAAGGAAGTAGAAAAATTCTCTTACACAAATCATCAAACAGAGAAAGTACATTTTAGGGGCATAAAAATACTCATTCCTGTTAAAATGAATGTGCCTAAATTCGATGTATTTGTTACAAGGTATATTAGCGCATCAAGATTCTGCAAAATAATTACAATTAGTCAAAGTATAAGAATAACCAGCGGAATTGCGATAGCATGATTCTGACTGCTGATCACCATTGATGCAGTTTGCAACTTTACTGAGTCCTTCAATCAATTTCAGATGAATGAATAAAATATAATATCCCAATGAAAATCATTTGCTGCAGAAAATTAGATGTCAAAATTATAGACCCTTGTAGATATTTGAAGAAAGTAGAACCATGGTTGTTATATACTCTCGATCCGGATGTTATAATCATATGGTTCTACTATCCACTTCTAATAGGATAATAGAATTGTAGAATCTTATGGTTCTGTTGTGTTAGGAATTAATGAGAAATATTATACGAACTTGCCATCATAATTGAAGAAGAACACAAGAAATTGACAGTGGAGAGAATTTAGTATAATACAACATTATGAGTTAATTGTTTGAATACTCGTAGTGACGACTTACTCACTGAACTTTAAATGTCGTCTCAATGGTCACTGAACTTTCGATCGTTCCACCACTCACCAAATTTTGTTACCATTGAGGCTGACATGGCGGACGGAAAACACACGTGGAAGGTGACGACCGTTTAAAAATGACAACTCAACGATATTATACGAACTTGCCATCATAATTCAAGAAGAACACAAGAAATTGACAGTGGAGAGAATTTAGTATAATACAACATTACGAGTTAATTGTTTGAATACTCACTGAAATTTAACGTAGTGACGGCTCACTCACTGAACTTTAAATGTCATCTCAATGGTCACTGAACTTTCGATCGTTTCACCCCATCCACCACTCACCAAATTCTGTTACCATCGAGGCTGACGTGGCGGACGGAAAAACACGTGGAAGGTGACGGCCGTTTA
>CAIGRS010312290.1:0-18387 GCA_903798395.1 Fraxinus floribunda | reverse complement strand
TAGTTTGAGAGTTGTTTAACTTGCTTTATAATTCGCAATTTTCACAAGTGTTAGAAGGTCGTATTCCGTCGTAACTTGCTGTCTTTCCTGAGAATGAGATTGAGTGGATCGCCCATGTTTTGTCCTTCTCAATGACTTTTATCATTGAGGCAAGTGGTGTCCACTTTAGTGAGTAAGGAAGTGGTTCCCTTTGGAATACATCTCTTCGTTGAAGTGCCTATACTTCCCTACCTAGTGGCTGAACTACCAGGCAAGGGCTTTTCCCAAGATTTTTGTCATTGGGGGGATTTTTTATTTTCAAAAATTTTAACAAAGCTATTTTCATTGAATTAAGAAATTTGTACAAATTGAGTAAATACATTTCTACTGATCATACTTCCTCAAGTATTCTACGTTCCAAGGATGAGGCCATGCTTTTCCATCCAAATTTTCAATTTTATAGGTTTCTCGGCAAACATGTACTTTGATGCGGTAGGGGCCATCCTAGTTCTTTAGAAGATAAAATTACCCTTCATAGTATGAGACAAAAGGGCTTCTTCTTAACCTTAGAATTGTATTACCGGTCATCTTTCTTTGCTAAGCAGCCAATTTTACTTGAGATTCAATGATTCATTCCTCATTTTCTCAAGGAAATCTAGTTCGCACCTCCTCAACTCATCATTAGTTATTTCATTGAAATATAAGCGACTCTTTTCGAGAAACTAAGGGGCTGTTCTCTTTGTGTTTGAGTTTTGTGTTTTGGGTTGCCATTTTTGCTGGGTGGCGGTGGTCTTTCTGGTCACGAAATTGGCAGTGGTTGGGTCATGATTCTGGTGGCGATGTTACGGTGGTTGGGTCGCCATTTTTGCTGAGTGGCGGTGGTCTTTCTGGTCGTGAATTTGGCGGTGATTGGGTCGCCAGTTTGGCTTGGCGGTGGTGGTCTACCTAGTCACGAATCTGGTAGTGGTTGGGTTGCCATTTTGGCTGGCGCGGTGGTGGTCGGGTGCAGTGATGGTTGACGGTGGTTGAAAACAACGAAAACATGTTTTGAAAATTTTTGTCAAGTTATAACTGAAAACACCAAAAACAACAATTGTCATTTTGTGTTTTCTTTGTAAATTTTCAATCCGTTTTCAGAAATGCATTTTTGAAAATAGGATGGAGAACGCGTTTTCACTGTTTTGAAAAATCAAAAATAGAAAACGGGTTGAAAATGACAAAGAGAACGGGTCCTAAATTTTTGCTGCCTTCACGACAAGTTGTGACCCTTTAATAATGATTTTTAGCACCCCATCCACATTTTAGTGGGATATTTTTCATCATCTGAGATAGGTATATATATCAAATTTCTTCTCGACTCAACAATATGTTTTGCGTCAAAAAATTCTCTAGTAACAATCCCTCGACATAATAAATCTCATTGTTTTCGAAGAGAACTTTTCCGTTGCCTGTTTGATTATATGTGTAAAACTAGGTTTCCCAAGAACAAAATATGAGCATCCACTATTCGTCATTCATTCTAGCATAGTCTTGCTCTCGAAGACTGCAAGAACTTGAACATGATATGGATAATCTGTGATGGTTGCATTTGATTCTATAGGTTCCAATGTTGTTTAAGTTTGTAGCCGTCCATTTTAAAACTTTCCAATTTACCACAATTATAGCATATCGTATTGGCTACTTTTAGGATCCGTTTGATAGGCAAAGTTGGAAAGAAATTCCAATTCCATATTTGTTGGAAAATAAAAATCCAGCAAACCCATAGAAATTTGTTTTCCATGAAAATAAAGAAAATGCTGTTTAAAGTGGTTGTAATTTGAAATTCAGTTTCCATTTTCACGTTGCAATTAAACGGTAAAAGTGGAATTCGTTTTCTTCGAATGTGACGTTTTTCATGAAAAATGTGACAATCAAACACGGCCTTAGTGTATGTAATGCGTAAGGAATCAAGTAGAAGTTTGCTGATATAATAGAGTATTGTTGACATGATTTTGTAATTAACACCTAAGTCACTATTTATAAAAAAACTCCACCGTTTACATATTTCGAGAAATTCGCAAGTACTATCCACTTAGTCGCTATTTGGTGTGTATTAAAATCAAATTAAAATTTTAAATCAAAGTCAACAATAATTGTAAATACATAATTAATAGAATTCACAACTTTTTAACTATACATTTCATCAATTTTTATCAAAATCTACTAAAAATTTGATTTTAATCTACACCAAAAGGGCTTATTCACTCATTTTTATTTATAATTTAAATCATTTATAAACACTTCACAAATATACCCTAGAGTACAATTCAAAATCGAGATTGTTATTTTGTCCACAATTGGCTCAGATAAAAAAGTTACTTAAAATTTAAGTCCAAATTAATAATTAATTTTAATTATGCATTTTATGAAATTCACAATTTTAAATCATGTGATCTATCAACTTTTATCAAAATTTATTAAACTTTAATTTTTATCTAAACCAAATATGGGTTTTATTTCACTGCTTGTGTTGGCTTCTTAGAGAGTGGAGATCAGTACTCAACCAATGGGTCGAGGCCCCAAGCCCATACACCAGAGCCCAATACAAAATATAAACGAATTCATTTTCCCGCCCAAACATTTCGCTCGTTTTAAATTCTCTCATTTCATTTTTTATTTTACCGTTTGTTTCTTATATTGCCGGATCGGAAATTGGGGATCCACAAAAACCCTTACACTAAGGATGGGGATAGAGGCGGAATCAACTACAACCACCGACACGTCGAGGACCGAGTCGACAACCCGAGCCCCGAGGCTTTTTATCAAGGAGATGGTGATGAAGAATTTCAAATCCTACGCTGGAGAACAGCGTGTCGGTCCTTTCCACAAGGTTAGCGGTTTTCAATTTTCTTTTATGACATTTTCTGAACTTGTGGGTTACTGATACTGTAGGAGAGTATAATTAGTACCGCACTTAGTAAAAATCTTTGCTCGTAGTATTAAAAGTAAACAATTAGTGGAATTATTGGATTGACAGAGTTTCTCGGCGGTCGTTGGTCCGAACGGGAGTGGAAAGAGCAACGTCATAGATGCCATGCTGTTTGTGTTTGGAAAGCGAGCCAAACAGGTAAAGATCATTTTTCTTTCGAAATTCAAATTTGTTCTGCATTGCCTCCTTTCTTTTTTTGGGACTTTCTGCGAGTTGTGAGCTCTATCAATAAGTTTGTCATATTATTTTATTTTTTGGATCAATTATTCAATGAGTTCACCATCACAAACCGTATATCTTAGAGAGGTTGTATTTTATTGGGTCGACAGTAATGGAATGCTTCATTATCTAAAATGAAAAACATTTCCCACCAAAACAGTACAACAATACCACTCACAGGTAAATAGCTCTATGGACCTTCGCGAATCTCTGCTATTCGAATACCATAGCAAAGAATAGGAATGGAACAACTAGAGCTCCTATATAAACTGCTAGGAAGATCATGTGAAAAAGTTGCGACCTAACAAAATAAGTAAATGAGAATTGGAGCTAACTAATTTGCTAAGTTAGAGCCAGAAACTTGAGAACGCTTCATTGTTCAGCATAATACATGGTTTAATTGGTGTATGATGGCAAAGCGTCCTTATGAATATGCAGATGCGTCTAAATAAAGTGTCAGAGCTCATTCACAACTCTACCAATCATCAGAACCTGGAAAGTGCTGGTGTATCTGTTTACTTTCAGGAAATCATTGATCTGGTATGTTATACTTTTTGCTCTTTCTTGGTGTCACAGTGTATTGTTCTAGCAGTCTGGTGTTTTTAGATATGTTTATTGATGCCAAATACTTTTGTTTCATTNTGCTGGTGTATCTGTTTACTTTCAGGAAATCATTGATCTGGTATGTTATACTTTTTGCTCTTTCTTGGTGTCACAGTGTATTGTTCTAGCAGTCTGGTGTTTTTAGATATGTTTATTGATGCCAAATACTTTTGTTTCATTATAGGACGATGGGAATTATGAAGCTGTTGAAGGGAGTGATTTTGTTATAACTCGTGTTGCATTTCGAGATAACTCCTCCAGGTATTATATTAATGATCGAGCGAGTAATTTTACAGAGGTCACCAAGTTGTTGAAAGGGAAAGGTGTTGACTTGGACAATAACCGGTTTCTGATTCTTCAGGTTTGGTATTTAATTAATATGTTACATGTGACTGTAGTTTAAAGGAAATAGGTTTGTAATATGTGTAACTTTTGGATATTAAAGTGTTGGCTTGTATTCAGGGTGAAGTAGAGCAAATATCACTGATGAAGCCTAAGGCACAAGGACCCCATGATGAAGGTTTTCTTGAGTATCTCGAGGATATAATTGGAACCGACAAATATGTAGAGAAGATTGATGAATCTTTTAAACAGTAAGTTTTACTCTGCATTCTGAAAACCACGTATTGCCTCACTCATGTATACTGTAAGAAATATTTGGTATATTGTTTCTTATTTTGCTTGATGAATTTGCAACTTGAGTTGTGAAATTGCATATGCGGTATTTCAGCATAACACAGGGAATTTTACTAATTAGGATCTGAAATTTTTAAGACAGTTATTTCTTCATCATCAGATTGTTGAAAGTAACTAAGTATATACTCCTTTTGATGCGTATGATTTATAGCTTTTGTTGCACTATTTGGGAATGTCTAAATGTTTATTTGCTATAATCTACTTGTAGAGGCACAGAGTACTTCTATTGCTGATGTTTGCTAATTCTTTGCGGTCTTGTAGGCTTGAAGAACTTAATGAGAAGCGGACTGGAGTGGTTCAAATGGTCAAGTTAGCTGAGAAAGAAAGAGATAGTTTGGAGGCAAAGTTTAAAAAACCTGTAAACTTAATATTGTTTGCAATTCCAACACCACTAACATTATATTGATTATTTTACCAGGGCGTGAAGAATGAAGCTGAAGCCTACATGCTTAAAGAATTATCTTTGTTGAAATGGCAAGAGAAAGCCACAATGCTAGCTTCTGAAGATAATGCTAACAAAACAGAGGAACTGCAGGCAAATATTTCGAGCCTGGAAGAGAATGTAAAAAATGAAAGGTTTATGTTAACGGCAGGTTAAACTATATTAAATATAAGACACAATCCCACTTTTGCACTGAGCTGACATGGGTTAATTATACAGGGAGAAAATTCAAGACAATTCCAAAACATTGAAAGAACTTGAAGGTTTGCACATGAAGTACATGAAAAAACAAGAGGTTTGTGTATTATCTTTGAGTGCTTTGATTTTCCAATTAATGAAAGCACTATGAACATCTTTACTGTTGACTTTCTTTGCCTTTTTAACATACAGGTGCTTAACTTATTGCTCCAATTAATAAGACTGCTAGGTTTTGAACCAGCTTGTGTAAGGATTTTACCTGATACTTTTATGTTTTTGGGAAAATTTAGGAACTAGATGGTGGACTCAGGCGCTGTAAGGATGAATTTAAGGAATTTGAAAGGCAAGATTTAAAGCATCGTGAAGATTTTAAGCATTTGAAGCAAAAGATCAAAAAGCTTGATGACAAACTTGAAAAGGTACAAGGAAAATCAGGTCCCATCTTTTGTTAAGTTGCACATATCTTACCTTCTCTTCTAAAACTGCAGGAGTCAGCCAAAATTATGGATCTCAACAAGGATTGTGAGGTATCAACAAACCTGATTCCACAACTTGAGGAAGACATTCCAAAACTGCAAAAACTTTTAGCAAGTGAAGAGAAAATTTTGGAAGAAATAAAGGAGAACTCTAAAGGTGGAGTATCTACTAAACTTATAAACAAGTTGTTTGACAGATAGCTAAGTCATCACGATTCATTAATTCTTGCATTCAACAGTATGCATCATATCTGGTTAAGTGAGGATGTATGCACAGTTCTTGGTGCTGGTACTAGTACATTATTCTTTCTAGCAAAAAAATGCCAATCTCAGTTTGCATTGTGCTTATGATGCCTCTTGTTAAATTTTTTGATGCATAACACTGTGGACTGAAGAATGCGTAATGACCGTGCCTTCAATGAAATGGCTTATTCTCCTACATGAAATGATTTTCATGATCACGAGTGCCATTTTTGTCCAAGTGCTTTGTCTTGGTGTTATCTCATAGTACTTAGGACATTGTGAACACATACATAAATAATGTCAGAAGCAACTAAGTGGTTACGCTTGCACCCCAAATGTTGGTCCTTTGATTTTAAAATAGATAAGGTAGGGGGGATATTTATAATGATTCATCAATTTAGTGCATGCATGGGAAGTGATTAAAAGTGGCATAGTGGAATGTGTGGATGATAAATTGGTAGCAGTTGTGAGTTCTAGGAAATGTGTAGATAAAAAAAGGTTTGACCAGCTTAGAATATAATATGGTCATTTCCCAGAGATGCACTTAGTCTGTTCAACTAAATTTGGATACCACTTTTTTCGTAACCGTTAAGCGGAAGACTAGATCACCAAGGCGATTTTCGGGCTCACTTCATCGAATCAACCAATACCTCAATGAAGAAACCGAAGTAGAAAACCCACCACTATTCCTCACTTATGGTGCTTCTTATCACCCACAAAGGATGCACAAAGGAAAGTGTATTCACGGTATAAGATAAGCCACAAAGACTGGGCGAAGGAGAAAAATAGTGGGTACAGTCACAATTTCAAAGGCAGAGGGAGCAAATACACGCATATCGGCCAAGGAAGACAACCAACAAATATATAACATTAGGGTATAGTAATGAGCCAACCCCAATATGGTGGATAAGTGGGCTAATGTTCATGAGCCATCCAAATAAGTGAGAAACGGGCCATGAGCAACATTAATTAAATTAGGTTGCTCCCAATGACCCAAATAGTTTTAGGGTCGGGTCGTTTCATTGAGGTGTTGATTTTCGTTCAGCCATTTGTTCTATGCCGACTGAGAAAATATATCAAGTTATATCATAGCCTGGGAGGTCGTTTAACAATAATTTGTCCAACAATAACAATTAATTTTGAGGTAACATGTCTTTAATTTTATAAGAGTTGGTTTCATTTCCCCCCAGTTTTGGATGGTGAAGTAATTAATAATTGCCAATTTGATTCAAAGTGCTCCGTCATCTAGGTAGATTTTCTATTATATAGACATAGGTAGGTACATGAAAAGAAAGGAAATATACACAACCATATTTACCCTTTATAAATAGAAATTAGATCAGCCATATTCTCTCTATACATAGAAACTAGATCGGCTATATTCTCTATATGCATAGAAATTCAATCAGCACAATATTTGAGGAATAATAACGCCGTATTGACATCCCCCTTCAAATTGATGCAGGGGATCTGGAAGCATCAATTTGTCTAGAAAGAAATGATGGCGCTTGGAAGTAACGGCTTTAGTGAAGATGTCACCCAATTGTAGATCACTAGTGACGCGTGGGAGAGAAATAGCTTTATCTTCATAAGCATCACGAATAAAGTGACAATCTACCTCAATATGCTTGTACCGCTCATGGAATGCATGATTAGTAGTAATATGAATTGCACTTATATTATCAAAATGTAATGTCGTGGGATCGATCTAAGAGAAACCAAGTTCATCAAGTATACGACAAAGACATAGAATCTTAGAGCAAGCTTGGGACATTGTACGATGTTCTGATTCAGTAGAAGACCTCGAGACCCGATCCTGTTTCTTACCCTTCCAAGAAATCAAAGCAGCGCCTTGAAACATACACCAACCAGTAGTAGACCTGCGAGTATCTGTACAACCAGTATAGTCTACATCATTATAAGCCGAAAGAACTATGAAAGACTGAGTAGGATAGAACAGATCATGAGATGGAGTTTCTTTCTCAGAACGAATCAGTCTCTTGACCGCAGCCAAGTGAAGATGAGTAGGAGCTTGAAGGAACTGGCTAACTTGCTGGACCGCAAAAGATAAGTCGGGGCATGTAATAGTAAGGTACACAAGACTCCTAACTAATGTTCGATATATAGAAAGGTCAGGAAGAAGCACCCCATCCTCTTTATGTAGCTTGGCATTCACCTTTATAGGAGTCACTGGTAGAACTATCAATAAGTCCAATAGATGCCATAACATCAGTGGCATATTTATGCTGATTAACAAAGAGACCACCAGGAGTAGACTGAATCTCGAGGCCCAAGAAATACATGAGACGACCAAGATCTTTCATGCGGAAAGAAGCCTATAGATGAGCCTTTAAGCTAGCAATCAATTCAGTGTTAGACCCGGTATTAACAATATTCTCCACACACCAAGAGCACAACAATGCCTGCAGAAGCCTTACGTAGAAACATGGAAGCATCATATTTGCTCTTAGTGAAAGAATACTACTGTAAAGTGGAGCGAAAGTTATCATACCACGCTCGAGGTGCTTGTTTTAGTCCATACAAAGACTTCCAAAGCTTGCACACAACTGATGAAAAAGATAGAATTGTGTTTTTACGTGAGCCAAGAATAATTTGAAGGCATTAAATACTTGAGATTTAGCACGAAGAAATAGATTCACATGAATCGACTATGATCATTTATGAATGTCACAAAGTATTTAAGTTGTGTAAGATAACAAGTGCAATTCCCTAAACATCGCTATGAATAAGTTCAAATCATTTAGATGCATGACTAGTAGATGTAGGAGAAGGAAGTGTGTTGCTTTTAGCAAGTTTGCATGAAGAACACTTAATGGAAAGAGCAGAACTATTACTTTTATTATCCAATAAAGCAGAATTCAACAAATGAGCTAAGACAGTAGAATTAAGATGACCAAGCTTCTTATGCCATACTATAGGAGAGTTATTAGACACATACAAGTAAGAGAAAACAAAGGTGAAGGTAATGTAGAACTCGAAGGACAAACGTGTAGCAGAAGAAGACGTCCAACTTTAGGCCCCTTTGCTATTAGCTGTCCCGTTTCTTCCTCTTGCACATAACAACCATCAAATGTAAAGTGAACATCACATTTTTGGTCAAGGCCTATAGAAACCAAATTAGTAGATGATTTTAGACAAACAAACACTTCCTCGATAGAGGAATTGATATTACGAATAGCCTTAATAGGCAGAGGTTAGCCATTTGCCGTTTGAATCAGGGATGAACCAATATATGGACGAACATTACAGAAGTCCGTGGCTGAGTTAGTCATGTGATTTGAAGCACCAGAGTCCAAGAACGAAGGACACGAGGATAAGTGTTTACCTTGCAGTCCAAGTGTAGAAAAAGCAAATAAAATCACTTGTTGGACCATTTCATGCGTTAAAGAGGGCTGGACAGATGTACCCTGAGGCATCACAACGGCTGATGCAGATGGGTCAGCAATGGATGAGAGACAAGAATCAAAAGCTCGAACACTAACAACTTGCAGAGCTTGTGAAACAGGTCTTGGAGGTTGAATAGGGCATTCCTTGATGATATGCCCGTCTTGCTTACAATACTTGCAAGATTTATTGGGACATCGAGGAACAATGTGCTGGAACTGTTTGCAAGAATAGCATTGTGTCTGGCTGAAATCACGAGTGCGAGGTTTCCTATGGGCAGCATAGGCCATGATCACAAGAGGAGAACCAGCATCTTGCAAGGTGGTTTGAGTGGCGAAGCGTTGCTCCTCGCGAAGAAGTTATCCAAAACAAACCTCCAAGGAAGGAAGAGGGATACGGTCCAGTAAAGAGGAGAGGACAGCTTCATATTCAGGTCGTAATTTCACCAAGAATTGGCTATGCTTTCTGTTGAGATGAATGGTCTGAAGAGCAGCATGTGCGGCAGTTGGGACATCAACCAAAATAATTTTTGAATAATCAGCCTAAAGACTCATGAATTGGGAGTAATAATCCTGAATGGACAGCGATCCTTGAGACAGATGACAGATATCTAACTCCAATTGGAAGCTGCGAGCACAGTTATCTCGGTAATAGACTCTGCGAAGGTAGTACCACATCTCTTTGGCAGTCTTGTAGGATCGAAGATGAAGGAGGATTTGGGGTTCCATAGGGCCAAGAATCGAAGAGCGAATTTGGGCATCTTGGACAACCCAAGTTGCACTCAAAGAGCCCTGCGATTCTTTCTCCTTCGCAACAGTATCAACATCATTCTCATAGTGCTTCGGAGCTAGAGAATCATCACTATGATTCCATAAATCCTTACAGCGAAGGTAAGTCTCGAACTGAAGTTCCCACGTGTTGTAGTTGCCTGTGAAATGGACATGCTGTTTATCAACTCTGTCCGTGGAAGACAAGTACAACTAAGAAAGTTTGAGAGGACTAGGGGCTATGGAGGACGAACTGAGGATAGAATAAGGGACTAGACTAGGAAAAAAAACTAGGAGGCTCTGATACCATGCCAATTTGATTCTAAGTGCCCCCTCAATGAGGTAGATTTTCTATTATATAGACATGGTTAGGTACAAGAAAAGGAAGGAAATATACACTTTACCCTCTATACATTGAAACTAGATCAGCCATATTCTCTCTATACATAGAAACTAGATCAGCCATATTCTCTATATACATAGAATTCAATCAGCACAATATTTGAGGAATGATAGCGCCCTATTGACAGTAATAATCAACTAATCATACTCTTTTGCTCATTTATTGTTTGTCATGTTATCGAGGTGCAATTAACTTTGACTCTTTGCAATTTTGTTTTACAGCCGAAACTGAGGTTTTACGTGGTGAGCTTGCTGAAGTTCGTGCTGAACTAGAACCATGGGAAAAGCAGTTAATCGATCATAGGGGGAAACTTGAAGTTGCATTGGCTGAAAAGAAGCTTCTGGATCAAAAGGTGAGGACAAGTATACAGAGTTTACCATTTACATTTAAGTGGTTGCAACTACTTGTCGTGCATTGAGTATCTCTTTTATTGACACACATAACTATTTTTCTTGCATCTCAGAACACTTCTACAAAACTTTGTTCATGTTGTCGAGTGTTTTTTCTGATGTTTATGAAACTTCCTTTATTAGAGGCACAAAACATTCAATTGCGCTTCATTTTTAGATTAGAAGAACAATTTATGAAGTTCCAGCTTCTCCTTTCAACAGGAGTTCTGTTTTGCAACTTAAGAATTTTTCTTGTTTCTTGAAGCCACTGGGTCCTAAGCATTTCCCATTTAGATTGCAAAAAAGGACCAAAACAAGCTAAGTCTATATTACACGTCTACCATTGAACAAATTTAATAAGAGCAATATGAACACAGATTGGATTTCTTCTCATAGTCTATACCCCAGTAGAGAACTCTGAAAAACTTTTTGCTTTGGTCGTTTCAGTAGATGGGTTTCCTTAACTATCCTCACTGAATGTCCCCTTCGATGTTTCAGCATCAAGCTGGTCATGCAGCTTATGAGGATGCACAAAAGCAAATAAGTGAAATAGAAAAGAAAATTGAGACAAAGACTTCTAGTTTAACAACTCTTCAAAATGAACTAGAGAAGAACGTGCATGACGCAGCACAGGCTCGTAAGATGGAGCAAGTAAGCCATTGAACAAGTTTTTTCATCATTTTTTTGTGCAATTGTCATAGTCATTGATTGGTGCTGTTGCAGACATGTGTTGAAGAACAAGAAAGGTTGATTCCCCTTGAAAGAGCTGCAAGAGAGAAGGTTTCAGAGCTTTCAACTATAATGGATTCTGAAAAGAGCCAAGGTTCTGTATTAAAAGCAATAATGGAAGCTAAGCGGTCAAATCATATACTTGGAATTTATGGGCGAATGGGAGATCTAGGAGCTATTGATGGTGTGCACTTCTTATTTCACTAGAAAAGCGAATTATGTTCCCCTCGTTCCTGACTTATCGTCTTAGTCATAGTAGTAATCTTCTTTTGGAACTCTGTACTACCAATTTGGCGAATCACTACCTTCTTTGAACTTTTATATGAATAATAGCCTCAGAATAAGCATTTCCAGAACAAGATAATAACTATGTTAATTGCTTACTTCGGATTGACAAGAGTGCTTTCATATGATCTGTTTTCAATGGTTATTGACATCAAGAAGAAATGACTTACTCTTATGACTGTTAAGATTCAAACTGAAGTTTAACCTTCTGGGGTTCTAATGTTTCCAAGTTTCCCTTTCGCTCATATTTTTTTGAATGGACTGGCTGATGGCACCATGGCCATTTGAGAATTTCAAATTTATCAGGTCAACCTTTCAAATAAATTTTGGTTCAATTTATTGGTTGCAAGAATTACTTTTGCATTTTAACAGCAGGGTGTATTTTTCTTTTGTGTATGTGTGTTATTTGATAATATTACCAAGTTTAATTGATGTTTATGATGTCACACACAATATATATTCTCGTTTTCTCTGATTCCATCTTTTTATTCTAACTTCCACATATAGTTTTACATCTGTCAATCTACTTATTTACTTCTCCATTTCTGTTAATCTCTCCTTACAGCGAAGTATGATGTTGCCGTATCAACGGCATGTTCTGGTCTTGATTACATTGTTGTGGAAACAACTTCTGCAGCACAAGCATGTGTGGAGCTGCTTCGTAGTAAAAACCTAGGTGTTGCAACTTTCATGATTCTGGTAAATATTTTTTTATAATTTAGCAGGTATTAGATTATTTATTCCCTGTTCTTTGAACAACCTATTGATACTTACAGTGCCTAAGATCATATGTAATTGATTTTGGCCTTTGGGTTGGGAGGCATGGCACTAAATTGGTTGAAATGTATAATTAGAACTATATTTGTCCTGTTGTAAAATCATTTATTTTTGTTGTCCTACAATGACTTATTTCTCCATCATTGCATTGATCCCAATGCAGCATTATAGTTCTCTGCTGCCAGTTCCATTTACATGTTGCCACTGGGATAATCAGACGGATATGTGTTAGTTGGGACCATCAGTTTCATAAGTTCTCATAAAATTTAGACTGCATGAAGTTCTTTTATGTAAGTTTTTGTATGCTTTCTGAAATTGAACTATTGTTCGGTGGGAGTTAAATTCTTGAATCTGTGATCATTTCCAGTCTAAATATAATAAAGAAAGAGTTTGCAACAGGGAGGCTTAGAAATCTTGAATTCCGGGAGAGATCTTTTTTTCCTCCCTGTTGCTGACAACTATTTTTACTTGCAGGAGAAACAAGTTGATCATTTACCAAGATTGAAGGAGAAAGTAACCACTCCAGAAGGAGTTCCACGCCTGTTTGATTTGATCAAGGTTCAGGATGAGAAAATGAAGCTTGCTTTTTTTGCAGCATTAGGAAATACAGTTGTCGCAAAAGATATTGATCAGGTTTGTCCTTGCATAAAAGTTTTATTATGGATCTTTCCTTCTTCAGGAACGATTCAACAAAACCAAATTGATATTGATTATATCATGATCATTTTTTTCTTGTTTATGTGAATTTTGATTGATCATAGCTTTCATGTTATTCAATGTTGATTGAATATAGTTTTTGTATGAATTTAATGTAATTCAACCAACAATTTCTGAATTGTTGCTAAAATAATAGACTGTCTGCAAAGTTAATGTCATGAGATTGTATCTATGAAGTGTACTGTTAGTAGAGTATCATAATTAGCCTCTGTTTGGGAAGAATTTAGATACGGCTTAATTTACAAATGGATAAAATAAGTGGTGGATAAGTGGATAGTACTTGTGGGTCTATTCAAATGTGAGATTGAAAATAAAGTTTGACCATTTATAAATGAATTATAAATTTTTCCAAACGGAGGCTTAATCACGTTTTCTGTTATGCATTTTTCAATATCAGGCAACTCGTATTGCTTATGGTGGAAAGAAGGAATTCTGGCGTGTTGTGACACTTGATGGTGCTCTTTTTGAAAAATCCGGTACTATGACTGGTGGCGGAAATAAACCACGTGGTGGTAAGATGGGGACATCTATTCGAGCTGCCAGTGTTTCCAGAGAAGCTGTTGCAGATGCTGAAAAAGAGCTTTCTACTTTTGTTGAAAGCTTGAGTAATATACGAAAAAGAATTGCTGATGCAGTGAAGCATTACCAGGCCTCAGAAAGAGCAATCTCTCACCTTGAAATGGAATTAGCAAAAAGCCAAAAGGAGGTCAGTGCTGTCTCAGATAATTGCTTTTCAACTGTTCATAATTTATGCTGTACACTCAGGTTAATCATACACTATTTTTCCACAGATCGACAGTCTAAGATCGCAACTCAGTGATCTGAGAAATCAATTAGATTCCTTCAAGGCAGCATCAAAGCCGAAGAAGGATGAGGTTGATAGGCTAAAGAAACTTGAAAATATCATTTCTGCTGAAGAGAAAGAAATAGGCAGGCTTATGCAAGGTTCTAAACAGTTGAAGGAAAAGGTTGTGAGATTTTATTTTTCCATCTTTATATTAATACATAGCAATCAATCTCCTTGCAAACAAATTTTAACTTGGTTTTTAGGTTTCAAATTTGTCTTGTAGTACTTTTCTGGTAGGAATTGCTTAGTATCCTTTTGCCATTGTTATTGCAGGCTTCCGGGCTTCAGAACAAAATAGAGAATGCTGGTGGTGAAAGACTGAAAAACCAGAAGTCTAGGGTTAATAAAATTCAATCCGTGAGTATGCAAATACTAAAAATGAACACTTAAATTTTGAAAGAACAATTATGCCAATTCATGGTGCTTGATTGTCAGGATGTTGATAAAAACAGCACTGAAATTAACCGTCGCAAAGTTCAGATAGAAACTGGACAGAAAATGATAAAGAAATTGACGAAGAGTATTGAAGAGTCAAAGAAGGAGAAAGAAAGACTTTTGGAGGAAAAAGAGAGAATGCATTCCACATTTAAAGAAGTTGAACAGAAGGCTTTTACTGTTCAGGAGAACTATAAGAAAACACAGGAGGTTAGTTTGTAGACGTGTGTGCTTGTGCAGTGTGGATTTATGTTTGGCTTCATAGAAATCAAACAGTTAGAAGAGTTGTTTCTGTATGGTGTACTTCTTGTAATTGCAGTTAATTGATCAACACAAAGATGTTTTGGATAAAACAAAAGTTGACTATGAGAGACTGAAGAAAATTGTGGATGAGTTGCGGGCTTCGGAGGTTTGGTTCACTGACTTCTTTCACTGTTTCCTTTTTGCTAGTCAATCTATTCATAAACTGTTGTAACTGTTAGTGTAGGTGGATGCTGATTACAAGTTACAGGATATGAAGAAGGCCTTTAAAGAGTTAGAAATTAAGGGGAAAGGATATAAAAAAAAATTTGGTGAACTCCAAATTGCTCTCTCAAAGCACCTAGAGCAGTAAGCATTATCTTCTTACAGCAGTGTTGCAATTATAGAGGGTGTTTAGAACCTTCCTTATTTCCATGTGTGTGTTCACCTTTTCAGTTTCTATGTGGATGCACCAGTTCTGAATTTCTGTTTTTATTGGCACAGGATTCAGAAAGATTTGGTGGATCCAGAAAAGATGCAAGCAACACTGGCAGATGGAACTCTTGAGGATACTCATGACCTTAAGAGGGCTCTTGAAATGGTGGCACTTCTTGAGGCTCAATTGAAAGAGATGAATCCAAATCTCGACTCAATCTCAGAGTATGCACGTGACTCTGGTCTTTTAATAAGATATAAAATTGTAGCAAATTTCTTCTATGAATATCTCTGTGCTAACCCTGATAGTTGCATTAGGTATCGAAAGAAAGTAAACTTATACACTGAGCGAGTTGAAGATCTTAATTCAATCACTCAACATCGTGATGATGTAAAGAAGCAGCATGATGAATTGAGGAAGAGAAGGTAAATCTTTCTTCTTCTGTATAATAGTAATTGTTTTAATACATACCTGCTCAATACTTACATTTTGTTTTAACATTTTCAGGTTAGACGAGTTCATGGCCGGTTTCAATACTATATCTTTGAAATTAAAAGAAATGTATCAGGTATATTTACTCAATAATTCTGAATCCTTCTTTACCTGTACATCTAATTTCCCGACTCTTGTGCTAGCTGAGTGTCATCTTTCCTTGGACAATTGCAATCCATTTTCTACGTACTCAAAATATTAAGGCAACTAAAGTTTTGTTGGTGGTAAAAGAGAATAATGTGAGAAATAGCTAATGCTGTATTTAAGTCAACAAAATAATTAAACGTTAAGAATCCTGTTCTATTGCAGTTTTAATTGTGCGAACTTAGACAGTTGATGCATATACAAATCTTGAAAATTTGATTTATTTTTGTTTCTGCGTCGAACTTGCAGTTGTTTTTCTTTGTTTTTTTGCCATCAATGATATATTTGCATTAGTGTTAAATTTATTCTCAAAGGCTACATTTGTTGCTTTTGTGGCCATTTTGTTATTCGCGACAGATGATTACCCTTGGAGGTGATGCAGAACTTGAGCTAGTGGACTCCTTGGATCCCTTTTCTGAAGGTGTTGTCTTCAGTGTCCGGCCGCCCAAAAAGAGCTGGAAGAACATTGCGAATTTATCCGGTGGCGAAAAGGTATTTTACATTTGCTTGGAAAACCTAGCAGTAGACATGTTCGCTACTCAGTTTTTGTTTTAACTGTCTCGTACTGATATTTCAGACTCTTAGCTCGTTAGCTCTCGTTTTTGCCCTGCACCACTATAAACCTACTCCACTTTATGTGATGGACGAGATTGATGCTGCATTAGGTACCTTTACAATCATGTCCAGCACTTGATCAATTATGTTATACTGTTATGTTCTTAATCTTCTATTCTATTTCCATCCTTGGTTTCTAGATTTCAAGAATGTTTCAATTGTGGGACACTATGTGAAAGACCGTACAAAGGATGCACAATTCATAATCATAAGGTAGACTTGGAGAAACTATGACCCTGTTTGGTTTTGATTACAAATAAATTTTTAATAGACTTCGATAAAAGTAGAGAAAATATGTGGTTTAAAAGTTGATAAAAATTGTGTCTCAAAATGTGTAGTTGAAAATGAGTTTGGGAAAAAGTGAGTTTTTAATAAATGGGGACCAAACAGGAGCTATATGTTCTATTATTTGAACCACTACAGAACATACACATTCATTTTCTGTTTTTACGCAATATGCAGCCTTCGGAACAACATGTTTGAGTTGGCAGATCGGCTTGTTGGAATCTACAAAACTGACAATTGCACCAAGAGCATTACCATCAACCCGGGAAGTTTTGTAGTTTCTGAAAAGGTATTTTGAACTGTCTAGCTGGCTAGCTGCCTTCTAACGGGATATATCTCGTGTCCAGTCAAACTTCAGCCAGGCAAGTGAGGTCGGGACCTGCGTATTTATGCATACTTAACTTATGTAGTGATGTAAAATAAGATCGATATCTTAAATTATATTAGAATTTCTTATTTTAAATTGAGGTTTGCTTTGAGCTGCAGACAAGACAACGTGCATTGATCATCCTTTAGTTTCACCCAAACGTCCTTAATAAAAAATAGTGATTCCCATGCTATTAATCTAAAAGGAAGAGCTATTTTGAGGAGTCAATTGTGACATCAAATTCTTTATTGGATTAGGTTTACAATATCTCATTTCACGTGCATTTTAATATAAGTCATATACGAGTGTGCTTTAAATGACTTTAAAAGTTAACTTTTAGCCTCACGTCCAAACACATTTTATCAATCTATTATTATAATTTTTTGAACAAATAATCTCGGGAGTCTCTTCCTATCTTAGCACAACGGGAATTAAGAAATACCCACAGAACAAACGTGATGCTAATCTGAAGTTTGAGTGGCTTTGAATCTTTATTTTATCTTTAAAATAACAATATGAAAGGAGACAAAAACAAAACACATCTTACACGTAGGTTGTTTGCATTTTTGAAGAAAGAATTTCAACCTCTCTTTCTAGTGGGTCTGTTTCCGTACCCTTCCTGGTTAAGTACGATGAAAAAGCAAGATACACGCTAGGCGATGTAGAGAAAGCTGAGGGACTCAACTATGTTAGTCACTAGTCCACTGGCAAAACCTCCTTTTTCAAGAATACTTGTAACGGACTTAATTCTTCCTCAGGTCCTTTTAACTTTATTCGCGCTGTCGTTTAAATAGTTCAAGTGAATAGAGAGAGGGCATATAATTATACAGTTGCCTCTGGGTTTCTAATTTTGGCTTGAGATAATCTCACAATTTATTTCCAGATGCTGAAATAAATTTCTGTGGCATCATAATTGGTGGAAGACGAAGTTTTGTTATGCTCCTTAGCATCATTATAATGCCAACTATTTGGATAAATAACTTGACTACTCTTTCGTATGTATCTGTTAGAGTTTTAACTTCTCTTATTATAATTGGATCGATTTTCTGGGTTGGCACAAGTGACAACATCGAATTTGACCAAAAGCAAATGCTTTTGAACTAGAGTTGGATCCCTATGGCTTTTAGCTTGTATGCCTTGAGCTATTGTGCTCATCCGATTTTCCTTACATTATATGCTTCTACGTAGGGGTGGGTATAAGTTTGGGAGGAAATTACATGCAACCAGGTC